>JPJU01002520.1:0-28769 GCA_000750735.1 Pseudogymnoascus sp. VKM F-4246
GTGATGGGGATTGAGGCCGCGGAGGAAGCTGGGCGAGAATGGGGGGAGGGAGTGAGGAGTGGAGACGAGCGGGATTTTTTGAGACCGAGGTTCATGATACGAAACGATTTTTTGTTTCCATTTGTGGTTTTTTTATCTGTATGCAATGATTCCCCTTCCATTTCATCCATTTCCATTTCCATTTCCATGCACGAAGCAACGCCTTGAAGCCGGAGCTTGAAATGCCCAGTATGCTCACTATCCCATCCGAGTATGCTCACTATGTATGCCCATCACGCGTGATTACATGCAACACTCCCATCCCCCATCCTCCCTCTTCACCCCACGTTGAGAAATCCTCCGTCTCACCTCCCCTCCCCCTCCTACGTCCTCACTAGCCCCTTCGCAATCAGCAAGTTCTCCTGCGAAAAGATCCTCTGCCAAATCTCCAACCACCGCGCCAGCCCCTCCGGCATAGGCTTCCCCGGATTCTTAAAGCTGCGCGTCATAATCTCGCGCAGGCGCGTGCGCAGAGTCCGCAGTACCACCATTGTCTTCCAATCCGAGACGGCGAAGCGCGCGCGGTTGCCGTCGAGGATCATCACGCCGGCGTAGAAGTCGCAGCGCACGTCGCCGCAGAGGAGGGCGATGGCGAAGTCGGTTACTGCTGTGGTCTCGTGGGCGTTGTAGAACCTGGAAGGATGGGGGTCAGTATAGGATTTGGTAAACGGGAAGGCGACGGGTACTTACTGCTTGGCTTGCATGATGTGGTAATAGGAGAGCCAGTTGATCTCGTGGTGGCCTTTGTTGACGGATGTTGGGTGCAGGGATATGGATTGGTTGTTTGCGACGTTACGGAATCCCTTGCCGTCGCGAACGAGTAGCTTCGGGTACAGCGCCCAGGCGATCACGGATTGGGTGATCAGATCGTTCTCGCTGTTCACATTGGCGCGTTGCGGGAGCTCGAAGAAATCGTGGCGTCGGCTCGAGTACCTGTTTCGCTTGATGTGCGCGCGCTCGCGCTCCGTCAGGGGCAGGAATCCAGAGTCCACGAGGGACACGGTCAGTTGGCCCTTGAGATCTTCAATGTTGGATAGGGTTTGGGGGCTCAGGAAGTTCTTGCGGCAGAACTGGTACTCGGATCCTGTCGTGTTGCATACCCGCTTCCAGGCCAAGTATGCGTTGTAATTTGTCAGCAGGTCGCTGTCACCGCGGCGGAAGGCGAGCCTGACTGTGTCGGCTTGTTGGCGTGCGCCGAATGGAGCCTGGAATGGCGACTTGGAAGAAAGGATGGCTGCGACAGTGATTGTTGCATCCAGGCACTTGAATATACTACCTAGCAGGATTAACTTGCCCAGGAATACATCAAGTGGTAGACGCGACAGTTGTATGCCTAGAGGCGTGAGCTCTTCGGCGGCTGTGAGCGCCCTCACATCGATAAGTGCGTCGACGGCTCTACGGATGTTCTTTGCCGACGGGGGATCAAGTGCCTGACCCAGCGTCTCCTCAATACCACCGAGCTTGCAGGTCTTGACCCGAATAGCCAAGTCTTGCAGCGACAACCGTAGGAGTTCCGGGGTTTGCTGATCAGACATGAGCTCATCGTGCCTATACTTAGTGAACAGATGGAAGCACAGCCCTTCCTGCACACGCCCAGCTCTTCCTCGTCGTTGTTTGGCGTTGGCTCGAGAAATAAACGTCTCCAATAGTCTCGAGAGTTGTCGTCGCTCATCGAATCTCATCTCTCGGTGCTTCCCCGCGTCTATTACACAGGTAACATCCGGGATTGTGATACCAGTTTCGGCAATGTTGGTAGCTAGCACAATCTTCCGAGTGCCAGGCGGAGGCACCAAGAACGCCGCTTCTTGGTCCTCACTGGCGATGGACGAATGCAGCGGGTATACATACCAATCCTTTCGGAAAGTAGGCAGCCCAAGGAGTATATCATTCAGCTGGCGGATTTCCCCAATACCTGGCAAGAAAACCAAAATAGCATTGCTGAAGGGCACATATCGCTCATCGGTGGCAATCTTAGCAATGAGTTGTGCCACCAACTCGAAATCAATCCGGTATTCGTCCATTTGAAGGATGGTGTTCCGGGTCTTGGCGCTATAGCCACGAAGCAACTTCGTGTTCTCTGCCTTTGTCTTTTCGCTGGTTGGTGCATCCTCCAACTCGGCATCGTCGTCCAAGTCAGTATACCTCTTGTTTTGTGATCCATTATCCAATGAATAACCGGTAAGCTCCACGGCATCCTCGAGGAAGCAAGACGTAACCGGAAAGGTCCTTCCGGGAACTTGCAGAACTGGAGCGCCGTCCAGATATTTCGAAAACCTGTCAGCATCGACAGTAGCAGACATAAGGACAACCTTGAGGTCTGGTCTCCGAGCCATCAGCTTTCGCAGGATTATCAGCAAAAAGTCGCTATCAATAGTTCTTTCGTGCACCTCATCCAAAACTATGTGTGTAATTTCTTTGAGATCGTTGGAGCTTTCCAACATGCGCATAACAATTCCGGTGGTGGCGTATACAACGCGAGTCTCTCGAGACGTGTTGGTTTCAAGACGGATTGCATATCCGATCAATGACCTCGGCGTTCCGACGTCTCCTTTACGTTCTCCAAGCTCCTCGCTCACGCGCTTCGCAAGAGAAATCGCAGAAATTCTGCGCGGCTCTGTACAATACAGCTTGCATGGCTTGCCTTGTGAAAGCTGATGTTCTAGAATAAATGCTGGCACTTGAGTACTCTTACCGCAACCTGTTTCTCCGCAAATAATGACCACTTGCTCCCGATCAATTGTACGAAGAACTTCCTCCTTGTAGCCCCACATAGGCAGCTGCATGCGGGACTCTCGCATTTTCTGGTACGAGGGGGTGCTACTCTTGTCATGCCATATCCGCTTGAGGGTATCGGGAGACACACCAGTGTTACCTGGTGTCTCCGTTCCGGACTCATCGCTGGTATCATTGGGAGTCAATAAGGCACGGCGTCTGAAGCTAGTCGTCAGCACGACACCATCTTCCTCTTCCCGATCCCTCTTCTGCCTGATAGTGTCTCGGAAGCCGCGAATGGCTTCTCTATCGAGAGCATCCGATTTTTCTTTCCTTGCAACAGCAAACTCCGTCCATAGCTCACGCCATACGGGGGGGAGACGCAAGAAGACTTTCTCTTCTCTCACTGAAGTACTGAATATGAGAAAGAGCGCCACAGTAGCGGCATAGGATTCCGACTGGGCCGCGTCGGGGGTAGAGATGGTGTTCATTGTAATTGTGGTTGACTTTGGTGAACATACGCAATCAATTTCGGGGAAATCTGAAGTTGGCGACGGGACTTCTTGCGCCTTGGACCAATTTACCCTGACGGAATGACGGTTGGAATAGCTGGTGGATGAGACAAGCGTGTAGGATATCTTCACGGAAGAGTCTCTAGAACGACAAGCTTCTTCTAATACCCTTCTAGGACTAATGCCTGTTGATTTTCCAAAATCTCGAAGAGTGATCTTGCCCCCATTAGTTTCGTTGATAACCACGGTACTCTTCCCGGTAACCGGGTCAACTTCAGTAACGGGGAGATTTGCAAATAGGTCGGCAATGGCACCATCGTCATCGCTTGAACCATCTTCGAGTAGGTCGGCTCCCATTTTTGCGGCTGCGCGCATAATCTCATCGTCAGAGTCGTCATCACTAGACTCAGCGGGGTGGGGGATCCTCGGAGGAGGGCCACCAGATAATTGCTGCCGTTTCGCGGCGGCTTCCTTCTCAAGGGTTATCTTCAGTTTTTGCCACTCCTGGTCCGCCTCGTATTGATCAAAAAGGACGTCGGATTCAATTTTCACCAGTTTCCTTTGTAGCTTTGCCATCTCCGGATCCTGAGGCACTTGGATACCTCTGTTTTTCTTGCCATTGTTAGCCCCTGCCCCACGTTGAGCTGCGGCCTGTTTCGGAGGCTGTAAATGAAAAAGTTTCGTCTTTGCCGCGAGATATTCTGGGAGTAGTTCGTCCGCGTCAATGTCACTCTCGTACTCCACAACTGCAGCCCGTGCCGGTCGCGCGGCCGATTTTGTAGCAGGTTGCTCTGCAATAGTTTCTTTCGAGTCTACGTGGCGTATATCCGCTTCTATTTGCCGTGGTGTGGTCATTCCTGATGCTGTGGGAGTGCCAGCGGGAGAGTCTGATTGTCGATCGGTTAGCTAACTGCACCAAATATAAGCAACGCCAGGTGTGAGGACCTACCCATTTGTAACTTCAGCGGTAGCAGAGATTTTGTTTGCCAACTCTCATAGTCCGGCAACTCGTCTCGGGAGCATTCACGTGCCATCCACTGGAGAGATTCCTCGAGGCCCCAGATCGAATCCTTGTTTCCGCTGACCATCTTATCGGATATGCTTAATATGTATGTGAGAGCCAAGCGGACCCTGTCATCAGGGAAGCCTGCTCCGGCCAGGGCTTGTTGTAGGGTCCATAATTTTATGGTTAAGTCCTCCTCTGTGAGCGGCTTCAATGTTGCTGGGGAGTCTGTTGTGCTCGGACCCGAGGCTCGATGATCTGCCGTAACTATATCCAATATCTCGTCCATTAAATCTGGAGGAAGCCATTTTCGTGTATTCAAAAAGTCGGCTTGGCCTCGTAGTAGGCGCCGATCGGTCTGCAGCCTGGTTACCTGGCGAGCGGCATCACGTTTGGCTTTTTGCGAGTGCTTTTCCACCAGTACTTGAAGCTCTGATTCTTCAAGTTGCTTCTCGAATTCTTCGGGGGTTAGCTGCGTATCTGTATTTCCAGTTGTTGTGGGCGCTGGCAAGCTTTCCGTCGTTGTCTCATCCTTCCGTTGCTCTGATTCATTGTCTGGGCTTTCGTCTGAAGGTGTGGTTTCAGCAACTTCAATTCTCACCTTCGACGCCACCGAGGTCGTAGCAAAGCCACGGGCAGGGTTTGATGCTGGCTTCTTTTTCTTTTTGCCTCCCGCCATAGTTTTATAATTTTGTCGGCGTTCTATTGAAAAAAATGGCGGGGGTCACCGCGTAAATAAAGTTGAATGACGCGGGGGTGCCAATACCTTAGTAACTTCGGGTGAACTTTAATCCTTTGTTCAGCGTGCCTGGCGACCAAAACTTCCATGACCGCTGAGAACTACCTCGACTCAGTAATCCGCTCCATTGCTGTGAAACTGCAAGATGGTAGGGGAAGATCTGAAAGATGTAAGGGGAATGGATCTCGAGGCCAGCAGAAAGGCGCTCTCCTCCTCCTCAACAGCGACCCGCACAGCATATCTTCACACTATTGATGAACGACTCTCAAACAAAGGTCCGTGGCAGGATGAACCTACTCAATAAGCATGCTAACCTCTATTCTCTATAGAAATCGAGCAGTCATCGTATCCAACTCTACTGGAGCTTATTTTCACCACATATTCCTTCTACCAAGACCGAAGCTCTAGACGCCACGTTGAACAATGTCTGAGGACAATATTTCAAGCAGGCGCAAGCCCAGACATTCTCTCTCCCTTTATCAAATCTTTACATGCCGAGGCATCGAAAACCAACATAGCCGCTAGCAACGCATTTGTTTTAACTGAATGGTTCAGCATACTTCTTCAGGAGTGCAGTGGGACACCTTACTGGGCGATCTGGGGACAGGAACTACTGGCAAGTGACGCAAAGGTTCTAGAGCAGTGCCAAAAGACAACTACAAAGCCCAATATCAGGCAGTCTTCTCTTGTTGTAACGAGAAGGGCGTTTCGAAAGGTTGTTTCTTGTCAGGATTCGGCAGAGGCTTCGATAAGTGATGCAATTGAAGGGCTGAGTGCGAAGGCTGCCCAGCCCAACGCAAGAAATTCAATCATGCTAGGCGTTATTGCTGGGGTCTGTTCGAGAAAACCAGAAGCAAAGGTCATCTTTGAAAGCAAGAAGGCAAATTACTACAACTTCTATACAAGGGAGATTATTGGATCTCGGACGCCAGTGCCAGCCCATATTGCAAATGGACTCTCTGATTTCTTCTTGGATTTCACTAGTGCTGAGGAATTGGCGACTCACGTAGCACCATCCCTAGAAAAAGCCTTACTCAGGGCCCCCGAGATTGTCCTGGATGATCTCATTACTCCATTGGTTGAATCGCTACCTGAGACCATCGACCTTTCAAAGATTTTGCAGGGAAACCTCTTGAAACCATTACTATCAAACCTTAAATCAACAAACGCAACCATTCGAAACGGCTCGCATACTGCCTTTCGAGTCACCATACCTCGTTGTCATGACGATTCTGCACTCAGCTTTATCGCAAACGAGATTTTGCTTCCTTTAAAGTCTGGGAAGCTTCCGGCTGCAGATCATCGGATCCTGCATTCGGAAATCTTAAAGGTTCTGCCGATAACTGAAAGCTTAGCCGAAAAGGTCTTGCCGGCCGTCTCTGCGGTTGCCGCAAAAGAAGCCAACGAGGGAGCGCTGAGCGCGGAGACCTCTGTTCTGTCCCTTTACACATCATGGTCTCTGGCCAATGGGGCAGCACTACCCAAGGTGGTCCTGGAAACGTTCAGCAAAGGCTTATCCGACAAGAAAGCGCCACTACGAAAGCTGTGGACTCTTCGACTGGGTGATATTTTGTGGGCTCAAGGGGATTCTAATGTTGAAAATAAAGGTGTTACTGAGCTCGCGGAAGCTACCATCCCAAGCCTAATTAAGCTCTTCGACGAAGTTGCTTCAAATCCTATTGCTGCTGGCCAATCCGGGATTGTTGTTGGCGGTTATGTTTTGACAGCACTAGCAGCAGCGAAGCTCCCTTCTTTGAATAGTTCAAAGGTTGACGATGCCATCAAAAAGGCGAAGATTGTTCAACAAGCTCTGGCGTTTGAGCCCAAGCCTTCATTTTTACTCAACCATCGAGTCTACAGTAAATTGACTAATGATGAGGATCGCGTCTGGCTTATTCGTTCCCTCTCAGCTACAGCTGATGAAGCCTCCACATCTGGCCCAGATTCTGCGGCAGCCATTGCGTGGTCACAGGGGGTGATATCATGTATTTGCTCCGCAAACGTCCCACCTGCTGTGAGGCGACAATGCATAGAGGTGTTATCAAAAACTTATGCACAACACCCTCAAGAAACATCGTCAATGATTATCTCTGGCCTATGGCATTGGGTTCGCGACGTTGAAATTGGAGAGAAAGATTGCGCCGCAGCAGCCTCCAAGTCCGACAAGGCCAATCTCCACTTCATTGCAAAGGCCATATGCCTTTCTGCTGCAGATGCATCTAAATTCGGCTCCGAGATTAACCAGTCCGTAAAGGAGAGCCAGATGGTAAGGATGTTGGTTATTGCTCGTCCCGAGCTACTCCCTGGAGTTCAGTGGATTGAGCTTTGCCTCAGAGTTGGTGTGGACCCTGGCCAGCTTTGTAGACAGTATAACGATGCCATTATTGAGCAGGTTTTGGAAATTACGGATTTCAAAGAGGTATGCTAAGTCTTTATCCAATGATTCTCTTCTAACCTTGTTGCAGACTGGAGATCAAAGTCAAGACACTATCAAAAGTGCAGCTTTCAATGCCGCGGCAGAACTAGCCTTCGTGGCACCTGACGTTATGACTTCGCGAATAGTCGACCTGTTTCAACACGATCTCGATCCAAAACAGATGGATGATATTGGACCTACAGAGGCCGCAATATTCCGAACTCCCGAAGGCACTTTGTTTGTTGATGTGCTGGCTAAAAAGTCACAGGACTACGTACCTAACAAGAATACAAAGGACTACGACACGATGAAGTGGGAGGAAGAGTTGCGGACCCAGCTAGCTCAGAAGAAGGGCCAGCAGAAAAAATTGACTCCAGAAGAAAACGCAAAGATCAATGCGCAGCTCAAGAAGGAAACCACAGTACGGTTGCAAGTTCGGAAATTAGAGGCTCAGTTAGTGCGAGGAATCGGCATCATTAAAAGTCTTGCTGTTGGCCCCCCAACTGAAGCTCAACTGTGGATGAGCCCAGCCGTAACCTCTCTTATCGACATCATCAACGCTGGAGCTGGCCTTGTTACAGGCAATGCAGCTGCCGAGGCATATAGGCTTCTATCGGAGAGGGTGGTCGCCCGCATTGGGCCGGTCCGTCCATTCATCGGAATTGCGACGCTAAGAGCGTTGGGAATTACACACCTTCCCGAAGAGCTTACCCAAGAGTCCCTAGGGGAGCTCATTACAAGAGTTTTGTATCGACTAAGGTTCTCTGGCGAGCAGAGGCATTTCGATACGGTTTCGCTGACGTACATGCTACCTCTGATATTCCTTGTGTTGCGAAACGGCGGGTTCGGTACGCAGGAAGACTCTGAGGCGCAAGTTGTACTTGCGATCGATTTTCTGAAGTTCCACACCGAAGCGTGCTCCGATGCTAGAGTGCCGCGTCGCGAGGTTCTATCAGTGCTGATCGAATCGATGCAAGCATATAACCAGCACTACAAGGCTATCAAGGAGTGTCTGGCTGATCTCTGCCGCTCGGTCGCTCCCACTATCAACGAGGATGAAATCGCAACACTTGTCCGGGGAGCTATCGTGCCTCAGACATCGGTTCGAACGTCAGTTTTGCAATCTATCAGCGCCGAAATTGATCTCAGCGACCAAGACTTCTCGGAGGAGATTTGGCTCGCATGTCATGACGATATTGAGGGCAACGTTGAGCTCGCGCACGAAATTTGGGAAGAGAGTGGCTTTGAGGTTTCGAGTGATGATGTCTTCACGATCCTACCATATCTCGAAAGAGAAGATAAGCAGCTACGCCGTGCAGCCGCTCGAGCTCTTGCTGGAGCTGTAAAGCTGCACCCTGGATTGATTACAGAGATCCTTTCGCGCCTTGAGTCTTCGTACATAGAGCTAGCCAAACCAAAAGTGCCGCAGCTCGATGAATATGGGATGCCTAGGAAGATGGATATGAGAGATCCTTGGGAGGCTAGAAATGGCATCGCGCTGGCTTTTAGAGAGCTATCTGTTGTCTTCAAAGAGGAATTGCTGGATTCATTCTTGAAATTTCTCATTGAGCGCGGACCACTCGGCGACAAGAGTCCCCAAGTCCGAGAAGAAATGATCGAGGCCGCGAGGGCCATCATTGCATTGCATGCGAAAAACAAGGTCGAGGCATTGATGAAGACTTTTGAAGAAACTCTTGAAGGACCAGATAAAGGCTCGGAATTCAGCGACAGAGTGAACGAAGCCGTTATTATCTTGTATGGCGCACTCGCGAGACACCTGAAGTCTGGTGATTCCCGCATTCCAAAGGTTGTGGCGAGACTTCTTGCCACCCTGAGCACCCCCTCTGAGACGGTACAATATGCTGTTGCTCTTTGTCTTCCAGATCTAGTCCGGGCCTCTCGCGACGAGACCCCAGACTATACGCAGAAGGTCATGGACCAGCTGCTCAATGGCAGCACTTATGCATCGCGTCGTGGCGCTGCGTATGGGCTCGCAGGACTAATCCAGGGTACTGGTATCGCTGCGCTCAGAGAGTATCGCATAATGCTCACCCTCAGGAGCGCCATCGATAACAAGAAAGACGCAAAGCACCGTGAAGGAGCGCTCCTGGCTTATGAGCTTCTCTCGACTATCCTGGGCCGTATTTTTGAGCCATATGTCATCCAGATTGTGCCCCAATTACTCTCCAGCTTCGGAGATTCCAGTGCCGACATTCGAGATGGGTGTCTCGCTGCGGCAAAGACCTGTTTCGCCAGTTTAAGCTCCTACGGCGTCAAAAAGATCCTTCCAACGCTTTTGGATGGTCTCGATGACCAGCAGTGGAGAAGCAAGAAAGGTGCCTGTGACCTTCTCGGCGCCATGGCCTACCTCGATCCTCAACAGCTTGCCCAAAGCTTGCCAAAGATTATCCCTCCGCTTACTGGTGTACTAAATGACAGTCACAAGGAAGTGCGTCTGGCCGCCAATCGCAGTTTGAAGCGCTTTGGAGAGGTTATTAGCAACCCCGAGATTAAGGGACTTGTAGGAATACTCCTGAAGGCTTTGAGTGACCCGACAAAGTACACGGACGATGCGCTTGACGCGCTGATCAAGGTTTCATTCGTTCATTACCTTGATGCGCCGTCTCTCGCACTTGTTGTTCGTATTCTAGAGAGAGGTTTGGGTGATCGATCTGGAACAAAGAGAAAGTCAGCACAGGTTATTGGAAGTCTTGCGCATCTTACAGAGCGTAAAGATCTCATCTCTCATCTTCCGATCTTGGTTGCTGGTCTAAAGATTGCTGCGGTTGACCCCGTACCGACCACGAGGGCTACAGCGTCCAAGGCTCTCGGTTCACTCATCGAGAAGTTGGGAGAAGATGCCCTTCCAGATCTTATTCCGGGGCTCATGCAAACCCTCAAGGCCGACACTGGAGCAGGCGACCGCCTTGGATCGGCGCAAGCTCTCAGCGAAGTCCTCGCTGGCCTTGGCACGAGCCGCCTCGAAGAGACGCTTCCCACGATCTTACAAAACGTCTCGTCATCGAAAGCATCTGTTCGCGAAGGTTTCATGTCTCTTTTCATATTCTTGCCTGTTTGCTTTGGCAACAGTTTCGCAAATTACCTCAGCAAGATTATTCCTCCTATTCTTACTGGTCTTGCGGATGAGGTTGAATCGATCCGTGATACATCTCTCAGAGCTGCCCGCCTCCTTGTCAAGAACTTCGCTACCAAGGCCATTGACCTCCTCCTTCCGGAGCTTGAGCGTGGCTTGGGAGACGATAGCTACAGAATCCGTCTCAGTTCCGTTGAGCTGGTTGGAGATCTTCTTTTCAACCTGACTGGCATCAGTGCCACGGACGAGGATGAGGTTGAAGAAGGTGCCAAGGAAGCTGGAGCGTCTCTGTTGGAGATTCTCGGCGAAGAGAAGCGAAACAAGGTTCTCTCCGAGTTATATATCTGTCGCTGCGATACTGCTGGCCAGGTCAGAACTGCCGCTGTCAACGTATGGAAGGCTCTTGTCGCCAGTCCAAGGGTTCTTAAGGACTTGGTTCCTACACTCAGCCAGCTTATCATTGAACGCCTGGGGTCCACAAACGCCGAACAGAAACTCATTGCTGGTAACGCCTTGGGTGAACTCATCCGTAAGGCTGGTGACGGGGTGCTCTCCACCTTGCTGCCTACTCTCGAGGAAGGCCTCCGGACTTCTACAGATGTCGATGCCAGACAAGGCATATGCATTGCTCTTCGCGAGCTGATATCATCCGCATCTGAAGATGGATTAGAAGATCATGAGAAGACTCTGATATCTGTCGTTCGTGTTGCTCTTATTGATTCGGATGAAGAAGTTAGAGAAGCCGCAGCCGATGCATTCGACTCTATGCAGAATATGTTTGGCAAGCGCGCTGTGGACCAAGTCTTGCCATATCTCCTCAACCTCCTCAGAACAGAGGGCGAGGCTGATAATGCACTGTCTGCCCTTCTAACTTTACTGACAGAGACCACTCGCTCCAACATCATTCTCCCGAACCTTCTCCCTACCCTCACGGCCTCGCCAATCAACGCATTCAATGCAAGGGCTCTAGCTTCGCTATCAACTGTTGCCGGAGGAGCTATGACAAGACGTCTTTCAACTGTTATCAACGCGCTTATGGACAATATTATCGTGTGCAAAGACGAGGAGCTCCGCGCAGATCTTGAGTCATCGTTGGACACTGTGCTACTTTCCATCGATGAATACGATGGTCTCAATACTACCATGAGCATACTGTTTGGCCTTATCAAGCATGATGACCACCGAAAGCGCGCAGCTGCCGGATATCGCCTTGCCAACTTCTTTGCAGATACCGATGTCGATTACAGCCGCTACAATCAAGATATCATCAGGAACCTGTTGATTTCGTTTGATGATACCGATCTGGAAGTGACAAAGGGTGCATGGACTGCCCTCAACGAATTCACCAAGCATGTAAGCAAGGTAGAAATGGAGGCGTTGGTCTACTCCACCAGGCAAGCTCTTCAAAGAGTTGGCGTACCTGGGTCCAACTTACCAGGATTCTCTTTGCCAAAGGGAATCAATGCTATCCTTCCGATCTTCTTACAGGGTCTCATGAATGGCACGTCTGATCAGAAGACGCAGTCCGCTTTGGCCATCTCCGACATACTGGACAGGACTAGCCCTGAGTCACTCAAACCTTTCGTCACAGCCATCACTGGACCTCTCATTCGAATTGTGTCAGAGAAATCGACTGACGTGAGAGCTGCCATTCTGTTGACCTTGAACAATCTGCTCGAGAAGATTCCGACGTTCTTGAAGCCTTTCCTTCCTCAACTACAAAGGACGTTTGCCAAATCTCTCGCGGATACGTCTAGCGAAGTTTTAAGGACTCGAGCTGCGAAAGCTCTGGGAACCTTGATTACTTTAACCCCAAGGATTGACCCTCTCGTAGCAGAGTTGGTGACAGGATGCAAGACATCTGATACCGGCGTTAGGAACGCCATGTTGAAGGCCTTATACGAGGTTGTCAGCAAGGCCGGAAGTAACATGAGCGAGTCCTCGCGCTCTGCGGTGCTAGGTTTGATTGACACCGATGTGGAGGACAAGGATGCCACAATGGTGATAACAAACGCGAAGCTATTTGGTGCACTTATCAAGAATGTGTCTGAAGAAAACGCCGCGAGCCTAATCAAAAACCGCGCCATGACGACTCACTTTAACCACGCTTCTATTCTGGCCCTCAACTCGGTGTTGTTGCAAGCACCTCAGTCACTGACGGAGTCGTCATTCGCAGAGGATTTGCCGTCTGTGATTTGCAAAGGAATTGCTAGTAAAGATGTGAGTATTCCTAATCTGTATTCAAGATTATTACTAACTTAATTAGCCCTTCATTTCCGATAACTCTGTGTTAGCAGCTGGAAAATACATCATGACGGAAAGCCCAAAATCCTTTGAAGCCAGGAAGCAAATCTTTGAAACCCTGGCTGCTTCGATTCCGGCAGGGAACCCAGCAGATACGCGAAGACTATCTTTGGTGGTCGTCCGTACCGCTTGCCGACACCACATGGAGCATGTGAAGCCACATCTTGCATTACTGGCTGCACCAATCTTCGCCAGTGTCCGAGACACCATTATCCCAATCAAGCTGTCAGCTGAAGCAGCCTTCATGGCACTATTTGATGTGGTTGATGAGGAAGGAAAGGTCTTCGATAAGTTCATTGCTAGTCAAACTGAGATGGCACCGGTGTCAAAGAGGGCTATGCAAGATTACTTCAAGCGTGTTGCATTACGTTTGGGTGCTCAAGCGAGAGAAAGGAGGGATGCTGAGGGTGGCCAGGGAGGTCTTGGCCTTTCCAACGATGAAGTCGATGACGAACGCGAGATCTGGAGTGTTGGCAAGGTTGATCTAGGAGAGGGAACTTCAAGTGATGACTGATGTATCAGAAATATTTAGTTCTGGAGGCACGGCGCTCTTGATTTAAGGCGGAAGCCAGAAGAGTAGGATCTGGTTTACAGTGGTGTGGTCATGAAAAGTACAAATGTAGATATGCTATAGCCAATCAATGTCGTTTGACTATATATCGGTGCTTCTCCCTCTTATTTTTTTGATTTATAAACAATTATGTATTATTAACCATATGGAAGCACTGGTCGGCTCAAACATTATTCCCCTACTCGTACGATTGACAGCGTTATTTGGTCGCGTGGGTTAATTCTCAGGATCCTCAGGGGTCCTTTCAATCCCTTATCTTATCTTATCGATGGTGAGGGCTAACCCTCCACTCCTCCTCACAATTCCGTGTTTAATCCCCGAAGAAGCTTAGCGTGCTACCACAAGCGAAATCCGCCATCTTTGAATTCCATTCCGACAAAGTACAGAGACGAGGTCGAGAGAATTCACGACAACCATCGACAACCAACGGAATCCATCAGGAAAGACAAGATGTACGTGTGCGAAAATACTTCTTGACGGAATACCCTGAGATACCCTATCCGAAGACGTTAGTTACGATTGAGTGGGAGCACTCACGATTGATGGAGTCATCGATATGGAGATCCCACTCGTCAAAACTATTCACGACGGAGTCGGCCACGACACTTGGGGAGATCTGTCCAGCAGAGGCTTCTAGTCAGCATAAACTAACGGGTTATCTTTTAGGGTTAACCTTCGTACCCAGAAGCGCCTCGCGGCGGCCGTTGTGGGATGCGGACAGCGCAAGATCTGGCTCGACCCGAATGAGGTCTCCGAGATCTCCAACGCCAACTCCCGTCAGACCATCCGCAAGCTCGTCGCTGATGGCCTCATCATCCGCAAGCCAGTCACCATGCACTCGAGGGCACGCGCGAGAGACCACACCGATGCGAAGAGACTCGGTAGACACAAGGGTTTCGGTAAGCGTAAGGGTACCGCAGATGCTCGTATGCCAAGGTATGCCATACAACTCCAATCAGGCGCTATAGAGTGCGAGAGAATATGGAGTAGGCACTGACAACCACCACAGCCAAGTCGTTTGGATGCGCAGACTCCGCGTTCTCCGCCGTCTTCTCGTCAAGTACCGTGCCAGCGGCAAGATCGACAAGCACCTCTACCACGAGCTTTACCACCTGAGCAAGGGTAACACCTTCAAGCACAAGCGCGCACTGGTTGAGCACGTATGTTGCACCTCGACACAATTCGCAGCGCCTGAGCTAACAATACGCAGATCCACAAGGCCAAGGCTGAGGCCGCCCGTGAGAGGACTATCAAGGAGGAGATGGACGGCAGGCGTGCCAAGACCAGGGCTGCTCGCGAGCGCAAGCAAGAGAGAGTCGTCGCCAAGCGTGCTGCCATGTTCGGTGATGAGGAGGAGACCGAGACCAAATAAGCATTGCAACTTTTTACGGGGTAGCTGGAGCGGGGCAATGGTCTTACAAATAAAAGGCTCGGTTGCTTTTCGTTGTCAGGGCTTTCTGCATGTACTGCATGGACAATGGTGTCATGAACTCTTTCAAAGCGTGAAAGCCTTCTTCTGTTTGTGGTGACAACAGGGGATACTGATCTCCCTCGTGTGGCCAAACCCCCTTCCAATGCCCATGGATACCGTTTTCTGTTTACTGACCGTGAAGGACCAAATCAAATCAGGTGAGCAAGGCGACAAGCGTTCACTGTGACCAACTTCTGTCGTTTGAAAGCGAGTTTTTTTCGCATCTTCAACATCCAGCCATTGCATCCATCAGCCACCTTCTCAGCCATGACCAACCGCAACTTTCAAGAAGTTGCTCCCTGTTTATATTTTGTCTTTCTTTTTTCTTCACAATCCCTTCCGCAGTCCACAGCTGTGTTCCCCAATCAGGCATTAGTGTGTACAGCATTTCGAGCTCTCAATGCTCCTCTGCTGAAGGATAACTATCTTTCGTGCCAAGATCTACCACCAAACCCTTTCCTTACCAAACACCTGCTCCCTCTTTCTCTATAGGAAACTGGTGCATGAAGAAGGGGTTACATATCACCTATTTTCACAGTCTATTTAGACCCGTAATAGTTTTGTGGGCTTTTGGGGGGATTATACTTGTAGAGGTATGCATATATTTTTTTCAAACTGTGATATCATACATCATCGCCCATACAATGATGACAAATGGTCAAGAGACCAGATATATAACCCAGCTCGTTGAGGCACAAGTTGCCCTATGAAATAAGAAACATGTTCTGAAACAGAAACAACAATTCCACGTTATTACAACTCGAACAACACTGTGCGGTTGCTAACGTTGACTACAGACGATTTACTTACTGTGGCAACGACTACAAGCCTGGGAGACCAAAGTCTTCTCAAGAGGGTACGTTTTATCTATTTCGTTCTCAAACTACCCCTCCTACAATGATGACAAATGGTCAAGAGACCAGATATATAACCCAGCTCGTCGAAGCACAATATACGTGCATTGTGAGATAAGAAACATGTTCTGAAATTTATTTTCCATCTTTTGAGTCAAAACATATCTGTTGGCTCATCATGCTAACTTGGATGTCAAAGGCTTTCTCATTGCGAAATGGATATTATTCTTGGGGCTATAGCTAGGCAGTATAAATGAAACCATTATCAAGTGTACGAATGCATATTTGACCGCGTAAAATTCATATTTGTGTTCATAAGCATACTTGCAACTAATAATCTAGAGAGTTGTATGCCATAATCCACGTGCAACGTAAAGTCCAGATTCCTATGTGCAACGAAGTAGGTATTCTACAACAACCACCGACGCCAAAACCGTCCTTTCTCTCTGCTGGGCCACTAAGCAGTGGAGTCCCAGGGCAAAGCAAATGTGCCAACCCATTCCTCAACCTCGCTGCGTAGCTGTACAATCTCCGTCTGTCCATCTCCCTCGCCGACAAACTCCAAGAAAGCCTTGACGCTACCAGGGTTCTTCCTTCCCTTCTCGGTTTGCGCCTCAAGGGCCTCCTTGTCCAGTCTCTGGGTGATTGTGACGGCGCGGTTGACAATGTCAGCCACGCGAGAGAAGTCCTCGGGTGTGAAGCCACGGGTCGTCATTGCTGGCGTACCCATGCGAAGTCCACCAGGCTTGAGGGCAGACTTGTCACCTGGCACAGTGTTCTTGTTGGAGGCAACACCGACGAGCTCAAGGATACGCTCGACACGGGCACCATCAACACCTTGTGGCTTCAGGTCGATAAGGACAAGATGGTTGTCAGTACCGCCAGAGACAATGGTGTAGCCGAGGCCGCCCTTGTCCTTGGAGTCACCAAGGCGCTTGGCCAGAGCCTGTGCGTTTACAAGAACGTTCTCCTGGTATGCCTTGAACTCTGGGCTTTGGGCCTGCTTCAATGCAACGGCGAGAGCCGTGATTGTGTGGTTGTGGGGGCCACCTTGGTGACCTGGGAAGACGGAGGAGTTGATTTTGTCCTCGAGATCGTACATGGTCTCCTTCTTGGTCTTGGGGTCGACCTTGCGAACTCCCTTGCGGTAGAAGATCATGGCGCCTCTTGGGCCACGCAGAGACTTGTGTGTCGTCGTGGTAACAACATCCGAGAAGGGGAATGGCGAGGGGATAACGCCAGCAGCAACAAGTCCAGAAACGTGAGCCATGTCGCTGAAGAGATAGGCTCCGGCCTTGTCAGCGACCTCACGGAAACGCTTGTAGTCAAGGAGTCTGGAGTAGGCCGATGTTCCAGCAACAATCAGCTTCGGTCTGTAGAGCATAGCCAGCTCCTCCAGCTTCTCGTAATCGATCAAGCCGGTCTCCTCATTGAGGCGGTACGGGAGCGTCTCAAAGTACTTGGAGATGGCCGAGATCTTCTTTGTAGGTGTTTGATAACCGTGCGACAAGTGGCCACCGTGAGGTAAGTCGAGGCCCATCAAGCGGTCATGCACATTGAGTACAGCCGAGTAGGCGTGGAGGTTGGCGGGCGAGCCGGAGAGTGGCTGGACGTTGACGCCCCATTCTGCGGGGTCAAGGCCGAATGTCTCCAAAGCTCTCTTCTGGCAAAGTATTTCCGCCTGGTCGATGAACTCGTTACCGCCGTAATATCTCGCGCCTGGGTATCCTTCCGAGTACTTGTCTTTGGCAATTGATTAGCATTGTTCAGGTAATGGCGGTGGCGGTTCAACTCACTCTGCATCACACTTCCGAGGGCATCGAGAACAGCCTGCGACGTGAAGTTCTCCGATGGAATCAGGTTGATGAAGTGCTTTTGGCGGCGTTTTTCCTACACAGTGTTAGGAGCAGTTTTCTCCAACTGCGCGATGGCATCGCTCACCTTCTGGAGGATCTCGTAGACTTGAGGATCGCCATGCTCAAGGTCGCGAGTTAGAAGCTGCAATTGAGTAGCGGAAGTCAGTGGAAGTCCCTCAGATTCGCTAGATTTTTGTACTTTCTGCTGGCCTTCTGCGGACCTCGAGGACTGTGCTCTCCGTGCAAATGCTACTGAAGCAGGTGCAGTTCGAGGGAACGGCCTGGAGGCCACAGCACCCAAACGAGACGCGAGTTTCAACGACATCGCAATTCTGGAGAAACGCGAATTAGTCTCTGTCGAATTCGTTAATAGGGTGTGCCGTCTTACCTCAGAAGGCCGATATAGGTGCCTCTTATTCAGTGCTTCTGTATTTATATATACATGTATTATTGGGCGATTTTCTTGTGCTCTGAAGCCTTTCGGAATCGGAAGTCCATGCCCGTAATAGATAAGCTCGGTAGGGTAATGTGACGCATTCAAATATTTCCCCTCCGCGCAACTCTTGGCTTGTCACTGTACCCCCCAATTGGCAGGAACTTGGCTCTGCAAACTCGTACAATCAAGTACGAAACTGCCATTGAGCTACAGAGGCATGTCCAGCTCTCGCCAGTTATAGAATATTAAGATACGTTTGAAAAAAGTCGTTGCTACAACCTCGAATTGCATTTTCACCATGTATTAATCCAAGGCCTCAACTTCACCGCCAAGCAATGCGACTTTCTTGGCTAAAAATGCTGTATAACTTCCACTTACATCACTCAGGCCAGTCAAAAATATCCCTTCGAATATAATCGGCTTTCTCGGGGACTGAAAATGATATTTTGTTACTCGCGACACATCGGCGCGTATGTAGTCGATCCTACTAAAGCTGTACCGCGCAAAGCTACGTACAACCAACGAACTACTAAGTTCCCTATTCGTCTATATTTACATTTATCATAAACTCAATTAGATCTTGGATCCAATAACACTTCCGCCGTCCAGCGTGATGGTTGCTCCGTTGACATAAGAACCAGCCCTGCTGCTTAAGTACAGGCAAGTTCCAGCCACATCCTCGGGGCTCCCAATCCTGCCAAGCGGAATTCCGGACTTAATGGCTTCGCCAAACTCCTTCAAGGTCTGCGCCATCATTTTGCTCTCAAATGGCCCGCATGCAATGACATTGCTTGTAATGTGTCTCTTGCCAAGGTGGTTGGCCAGGACCCTAGAGAGATGGTGCAGACCAGCCTTTGAAGAGCTGTACGCAAAGGTCTCCAGGGTCGGTACGCGCAGGCCGTCGACCGATCCGATGTTGATGATGCGAGAGGGAGCACCTTGGCTAGCCTTTGCCTCCAGGCTCGGGGTGAGGAGTTGGGTGATTGTGAAGACGCGGTGCAGGTTCAGGGTAAGAACACGGGTCCATGCGGCATCTGGGTATTCGTCGAAGGATGCTCCCCAATTGCTACCAGAGTTGTTGACCAATATGTCCAAGTGGTCCTCACGCTTCTTAAATTCCTCGGCGAGGCGCTTGCAGTCTTCCAGCTTGTAGAAATCGGCGGGAATCGCATGGGCGGATCCAGGTCCTGGATGGTGAGAGATGTTAGCAAGTGACCGCTTATGACGGATGTGATGTAGTATTGCTTACCCAGCGCATTCAGCTCAGCGCAAGCCTTGTCGCACGCCTTTGCATCTCTAGAGGAGATGTACACCTTGGCTCCGTTGGCAACATAGCCTTCAGAGATCATACGCCCAATGCCTTTGGCACCACCGGTGACGAGCACGACCTTGCCCTGCATTTGGATTCAGCCATCAATTCCATAGGGTCATTCCAAACGCTCAGTAGCTTACCGTGACGTCGAAAAGAGTAGAGCGATTCATCTTGGATATATTTCAACGCAAATAAAGATATTTGTAAAGTAAATGGAAGAGTAAGCTGAAATGTTGCGTTCCCCTCCAGGCCTAATATGTCAAATCTATGCCTCGGCCCGTGAGCAAGTTTGCTATGTTTGACAGAAAATGGCCCGTCGTCACTTGGACGATCTAGACCCCAATTCTCCACCTACGTAAGTATTGATTAATAACCAACGGGACGTGATAATGTAAGAACTCCCGTGGCGGGGTACTCACTCTACCTTCCAAACTTAGTAATATGATATTTATTAAAGAAATATAAACTTCTTTTCTGCATTGCCAGCTTAGAAGCACCTTCTCCTCCACACACACACACCGGTGAAGCTTCCCAAAGCACCATTTTTCAGAGCCTAACATCAAACCGCCCCGTGCAGAACCATCACAATGGCCAACACAGACGCTCGAGAGCGTCTCCGCCAACACTTCTTAAATGCAGATGAATCAGACCACCCTATTAAATGGGATGACCTCTACCGGGAGGGCTTCATCCCCTGGGACAAGGGCCTCCCTTCCCTCCCTCTCGCCGAGGCTCTGGCGCGGCAGGATCTGGTCAGTGAGCCTCCGGTTGCTGTGTCTGGCACAGGAAAGCAACGAAAGCGAGCTCTCGTACCGGGCTGTGGGAAGGGCTACGATGTGCTACTGCTTGCTGCGTTTGGATATGATGCTTACGGGCTCGAGACAAGCGAGCTGGCACTGAAGGGAGCGAGGGAGACGCAGGAGAAGCATGGCAATGACGAAGTGTATCAAGCGAGAGATGAGAATGTTGGAAAGGGGAAGGTTACGTGGATTACTGGGGACTTCTTCAAAGATGACTGGGCAAAGAGTCTGGGGGAGGGGTTCGATGGTACTTTCGATATACTATTCGATTTTACCGTATGTTCTAGACCCAAGATGCTGACTCCATAACTAATCTCTTCTAAAAGTTTCTATCCGCTCTACCACCTACTCTAAGGGCAGGTTGGTCGCGCCGGTACAGCGAACTTCTGGCGCCTACCGGCCGCCTCATCTGTCTCGAATTTCCAACCTACAAACCTATCAACTCCGGAGGCCCGCCATGGGCTCTTCCCCCGTCGGTATATATGGCGCATCTGCCCCGTCCAGGAAAGACTCTGGAATATGATGATCAAGGCGGGATCATTGAAGCCAAGCTAGGCGAACCGCTGAGCAATGGCCTCGTGAGGATTGCGCACTTTCAGCCAAAGAAGACTCATCCAGACGGATACGACGCGGATGGAAACATGACTGATTGGGTTGGTGTCTGGGCGCACCCTATAATTGAAGCATAGATTCGCCCATTTGTAGAAATAGGGACTACACCAGTCAAGGTGCCTTCCGAAGCGAGTTATAGTGCTCGCCCAATCCGTATCCGTGATGATAGTAAGCCAGCCATATCTTCTCAGTCTCTTCTCCCGTCTCCTCTGGGGAAAACTTGTCCAGCCTACCATCTTGTAGAACACAAATCTCGACATCGTAGCTCTTCGCGAGCGCAATCAACTCGACTTGCCCACCCCACTCGGCGGAATTTTGTATCTTCTGCACATATGCCGGGAGGGGCTCCTCCAAGAATGCCTCAAACTCGTCGGGGTGGCCTTCAATGTACTTCGCTGCCGTCCTCCTAACTGCCTTGTACCTGAAGGCTTCCGTCTTCTCGGCCTCGTTCGTTGTCCTAAGGTCTATGCCGGCTTGGTCGAGTTGATCTGCCACCGATGAGAATAGACAGTGACCGTCGGGGCGGATCTCTTTCTCGTCCAGTTTGTGGGTTTTGAACGCCTTCAACATGGCAGTCCGTTCCTGGCGCTTCCAGTTCGGGAGTTTCGCAGCTTCCTCTTCGGCTTTGATGGCCTCTGCTTCTTGTTCTGCGGCGCGGCGGGCTAGACGCTCCTTCTGGCGGTTGCGTTTGGGTTGGGGCCCATCTTCGGACGGTGCGGGGTCGGAAATGGAAGTTTTCTGGAGATTCGCGGCGAGGGTTTCGTCCTGGGTAGGTGCAGCACTCGCATCACTCTCGGACTCGGATTCTACGTCTGCCACATCTCCCGGGGCATCTCCGCGCAGCGCAGCGAGCTCAGCTGCCTGCTTCTCTTTCAGCTGCCGTTCAAGCTCTGCACATTCATCGTTGACACCCTTTCGTGTCTTTTTGGTGGCCTGCTTCTTTTTTTGGGTGATGCGGCCCTGGAGATCTTTATTTTCTTTGCGATGCCTCGCCTGGGCTTCCTCCACAGCGTCCATGGCTTAGTGTAACTGAAGACAGCTAGCAGATGTTTGGGTCTGCTGTCACGGAATTTCGCCAACACATTGCTACATTCCTCATAAAAGTACGAGTAGTAGTGGGGTACACCGGGGGGTGCGCGTAGTAGGAATAGTAATCGAATAGTAAGAACCTCTGGCTATCGGGACAATTGCAATCGTCAACGCTAGCGTATTTTGAGCCTCGGTCTCCCATCATTCGCGGAAGCAACCCCCTCCAGTCGCTACCGTTATTTTTTGGCTGTGCCGTCACTGCCGAACTCAATCCCCCGAGATCCCACCTTCCTCCCATACATATTTCTTGCCCCTACACCTACCTTCCTAGGTACCGAATGGCGCCAATTCCTAGGTTGGTTTCCAATATGTCAAGCTTTTTACACCGAAGACCCTAGAGGCTTATGGGTTTAGTTGTAGGTCAGGCGGCTATGAAAGGGCCCATCCCCCGCTTCTCTAGGTCATAGTCGATCCCAACAATCTCCCTCATGTTATTTTCTCGGCTTCGTTCTGTTTAACGGATATTTACAAGCACATATATATATATTCATATATCCATGTCCAAATTCCTATACTCGACGTGTATATATTTCTCTGCGGCAAAATCTCTGCTGGACTAACACGCAGTACCCTTTTGAGAGGTCCTTCTATATTGGCATTGCTTTGGAGTAATACCCGGCTGTTATTATGGTAGAGGAGCCAAGCTTAGGCAAGAAACTCGATGAGAACCAGGACGTAGAAAAGCTGCCTCTGGGCGTCCTCTCAGAAGTTAGCCAGATTGGCGAAGGTGCTGCCGATAACAAAGAGAAAGCAGGGAAAGACTCAGATGGCCACTCAATTTCTCCGCTCTCGACTATATCGATAAGCCCAGACCAGGCTGAAGACACCAAAGAGCATACTCGATCCAAATCTCAGTCGGCTTCGGTGCGGTCAAAGGCTGTGACCATTATCCCTCGGTCTAGGAGGAGGGGGTTGCTTGGGCGTCTTGCTCTCATTCCCGAAGTGTCACATCCGCCGGAATATACGAGGAAAACGAAATGGCTTATAACATTCATCGTGGCTGCGGCCGCTGCAGCTGCGCCCATGGGTAGCGCTATTCTCTTTCGTAAGTCAATCCCTGGCCCTGGGCTGTATAATTCGAACCTCCTTTGCCCGAGTACTGACTATTGTAGCTACTCTACCACAGTTGTCAGCAGAGCTCCATGCCTCATCCACGGTCACGAATCTTTCGGTTGCTTTATATATGCTTGCCATGTCTATATTCCCGTTGTGGTGGTCTTCATTTTCCGAGACACTTGGTAGACGGACCATATATCTTGTGTCATTTACACTATTTACGTTATTCGCCATTCTATCAGCGATTAGCACTTCGATCAGTATGTTAATTGTCATGAGACTCTTATCTGGTGGGGCTGCAGCTTCGGTGCAGGCTGTTGGTGCAGGTACCATCGCAGATATTTGGGAGTCAAAGGAGAGAGGGAAGGCAATGGGGATTTTTTACCTAGGACCGCTCATGGGCCCTCTGCTTGCACCCATCATCGGCGGAGCTCTTGGAGGGCGATTTGGCTGGCGAAGTTCGCAATGGTTTCTTGCCATCTACGGTGGCATCCTTATTTTCGTCCTCACGTTCTGTCTTCCAGAGACGCTCCAGAGGACTGTTCCTATCGCAGGGCTTGCTTCTGGGAGTCCGGAAACCAATGAAACCCCTGTCATGCCAGTTGCATCACGCATCACAACTCGCCAGTCAGTCAAGGACCAAACCGTCACTGTCGCTCGCGTTCTAAAGCGTTGTTTCATCGACCCTCTCATGATTGTCACATACCTCCGTTTTCCTGCTGTTGCACTGACGGTCTACTATGCGGCAATCACGTTCGGCTGTCTTTACGTTCTCAATATATCGCTCCAACAAACTTTCTCGCTGCCACCGTACGGATTTAGTACCATGATTGTTGGCCTCATGTACATTCCCAACTCTTTAGGCTACGTCAGTGCTGCCCTCTTCGGTGGCCGCTGGTCCGATATCATCATGGCCCGTGAAGCAAAAGCTGCAGGTCGCTATGATTCAGACGGCGGACTCATTCTCATCCCTGAAGATCGGATGCGTGAGAATGCCTTCATGGCGGCAGCCATATACCCGCTTGCTCTGGTTGTGTATGGGTGGATTGCAAACTATGGGGAGCATTGGATAATTGCTGCCATAGCGAACTTCTTTTTTGGCATTGGCAGTATGATTATTTTCAGTTGCAGCACGACCATGCTGACAGAATTTATGCCGAAGAAGAGTAGTAATGGGGTAGCATTGAATAATTTTGTGAGAAACATATTCAGTTGCGTGGGAGGTATTGTGGCGAGCCCTCTGATAGATTCCATTGGGAACGGGTGGCTATTCACCGGGCTAGGCGTCTGGGCACTGGCGAGCGGCTCAGTGGTATGGGCTTTGCGTCGGTTTGGGCCAAAGTGGAGGGATGAGATGGTGAAGGTACTAGGGTGAGAAAGAGAGGATCGGGATTAAACTTGGAAATCTCGGAGCCTAGGAGTTATCAAACATATGGGATTGGATATACCGGTTTTGGACATTTGAAGCGGCTCGTTAATTTACTGGAAGAACCGACAGGTCATGTCGGAAACCTTCCAAATTTACAAATCAGTTTTCTTGACCACTCCCTTGCTTCGCCGTCTTGTATTTTGTATTTTGTATTTTGTATACTGTATATTGTTCTAGTCATGTCACATGCGTGGGGCTCGTGTGGAGAGTTTCCATCCCTATATGGTAGGTTTGTCTATGGCAATGAGCTCTACCAATTAATCAGGCTTGTTGATACCAGGACCATCGGAGAAAAAAATGAATTAGGTTGTGAAGCGTTACAACCGTCTGAGACAACGACAAACGTTGGGTAACAAAGCAATGCCATGTCTTACGCGGGTGTTAGTGGTACTGGTGGTACTGCTACGGGTTAATTTTCAATTCTCTGTACCGGACAATGTTGTGAAACAAAGGTTCCTTCCATCGAAGACATGAGTGGATTTTGCGGCGAAAACTACCACCCCACCCTACCAGCATGTTGGGAATGTAACCAGGTTCATGGAAGTCCCAAGTTCGGAGTTAACAAAAGTGAGTGTGGATGGTCTTTATGACAGTTATTCACATTTTCATCCCTTGAGCGGGCTCCTTTGGTGAATGTCCAGAACACGCAGGGATTGGACAATCTTCAATGCCGGTCATCTTTTAAAACCAACAACCAACACTCTTTGTTCCATTTTTATATTCAGTCTCGCCCACTCATTCACTGCTGAGAATAAGCTAAAGAAGATTCACTGCAGTTCATCAATCCTTGACATCACAACATATATATATACCCCCACGTATCAATGAATCCACCAACATTCTTAGTATTCTTCACACCACCACCAGCATTTTTAACTACCAAATACCGTGGACGATTACAATAACCTTTTTTTAACATATCTTCATCATGAGTTACGTCCAGTGGCTTTTTGAGGGCCTGAGCTACGATCCGAATAAGCCGGTAAGTTCAATATCACATCATCACCACCTATTACCTCATCGAAACTAACTTACCTTTATCAGATTTATATCGATGCAAACAACCCAGAACGCAGTCTCTCTTCTGCCCAGGTGAAATCTCTGGTTTTGAGAATAGGTGCCGGGTTGCAAAAATTCGGCCTTCAGAAAGGCGACTGTACTTGTGTGATCAGCCACAACGACGTAAGTTTTTCTTTTTTGTGTCTCAGCGATGTCTCATACTAGAACACCATAACTAACCATTCAAGATATACTATACACCAACCTACCTTGGAATAATAGCCGCCGGGGGAGTATTTACAGGTGCAAATCCAGCATACACAGTCTTTGAGGTGGCTCATCACTTGCGTGTCTGCAATGCGAAATTCGTCATCGCGGACCCTCAGACACTGGCCAAAGTTAAGGAAGCAGCCGCAGAAGTTGGCCTTCCGGAATCTAATATTATCATTTTCGATGTGAACCGCGGGAGTGTGCCGTCCGGGACAAAGTCTTTCTGGGACCTCATCGGCGATGATGAGATTTCTATAGAGGATATTGCCGACCCGGCGAATGTCCCTGCATCATACATCAGCAGTTCTGGCACGTCTGGTCTCCCGAAAGCTGTGGTGGTTCCACATGCATATTTGATCGATCAGTGTCGGATCCAGACGGAGAGGAAATTGCCATACGAAGTAAGTTCTCTTATTTGATACGCAGAGACTATACTGACTGTTTGTAGGTTAAGAGACTGAGTTGTCTTCCACCATTTCCTGCCTATGCCGCCCCATCGCAGCATGGATTGCCAGTGAAGAGCGGGTCTCCTTGCTACATCATGCCGCGATACGATGGGAATGGGGTGTTGGATGCAGTCGAGAAATATCAGATTACCGAGGTTCTATTTGTTCCACCGATGGTCCTCTCATTACCCTTGCTGCCCAAATGCACAAGCTCAGCTTTGGCATCAATACGTCAAGTTTTCTGCGGTGGAGCTGCGGTTGGTTATCACATCCAGGAGAAGTTATATGCTGTTCTTCATCCAGATGCTCGCATCAACCAGATCTACGGAATGTCGGAGTGCGGCTGGGTTTGTGGATTCCAGTATCCAGAGAAAGACGAAACTGACAGTGTCGGTCGGCCATTTGCAGGGTTCACTCTCAAGTAAGTCATCTTTGTCCCCTTTCATAATGCACCTGCTAACAACTAAATTTCAGGGTTGTGGACGACGCCGGAAATGATTGCCTTGAAGATGGCCAGATTGGCGAAATCTACATTAAGCCTCCCTTCCCGATGCTCGGGTATCATAACAACCCCACAGCCACAACTGAGGCCTTTGCTCCAGGTGGTTGGATCAGGAGCGGGGATGTTGGATACGTCAAGGACTCCAAGTGGTACGTCCCGGACCGCAAGAAAGATGTCATCAAAGTCAAGGGCTGGCAAGTGAGTCCCACGGAGTTGGAAGGCGTGCTCTTGCTACACGAGGACATCATCGATGCAGCTGTTATTGGTATCCAACCAGCCAATTCATTTGACGGCATACCTCGTGGCTTTGTTATTCGGCGCCCAGGAAGCACCATCACTGAGGATGATCTCAAGATTTGGATGAAGGAGAGACTTGTGAGATATAAGCATCTTGATCGAGTTATTTTTGTTACAGAGATCCCACGGAACCCAACGGGTAAGATTCTGAGGCGTCTTTTGCAGGAAGGCAAGTACAAAGAGGAAGTCACTGCTGTTGGTGAGCAGGGTTCTGTACCAGGGGCCGTTGTTCAAAGGGTCGCTAGCAGTGAGAACGGAAATTCGAAGTTTGCCAGCAGCAGCGAGTATACTTCTTCACCAGAAACCATTTCTCTGAAGGTCTTTGCCACCGAGAACGGAAATTCAAACTCTGCGACTACCGGTGTGCATATTTTACTACCACATGATGTTTCTGAGAAGGACTTCGCCGACGAGAACGGAATCTCCGGCAGTGCCTTACCAGGCGAAGATCAAAGTACGTTTCCTTCCTGACGTCGCGAATTTGCGGGTATTAACTGAGTTGTGATAGGTTCTAGGTGGTCATCAAGGTGGTTCCGCCTTTGTAAACGCATTGGATTTATGGGTTGCTTCGGCAGGGAGTAAGGGATTCGGTGTTTGGTGTTCATTTGCAAATAGACAGCATTCCGTATTATTATCTGTGTTTATTATAAATATAGAAAAACCTCCAACAACATACCGCGTCTGCAATCGGGCCGTGTCCGCAGCGTCTCCAACGGCCCGACATGTCATGCACTAGGCCCGTAAAGACATGACTTCCCCCGGTGCCTTCTCGTATTTCTAATACCACTGGCACCTGCCTTGAACATATAAAACACGTGATATGACAGCACTGAGAATCTCTCGGAATCACACCGAGCCTTCTCGATCCTGAATTGCTTTTTCCGCACACGACCAATCGCCCGAGCTAATAAGCTGCAGCGACATATTACCGCTGCACATGCATCCCACAACAGGTTTGATATCCAAGCTCGAAACCAAACCACGTGATTGGAGAAACATGCGTCTTTGTCCCTGCTATAAGCAGACCGGGCCTGTCCGCATTGCATATGGGACGCATGGCATGCGGCCAATATCGGTCCGGCCTTCGAGGTCAGTTGGTGCTGTTGCTACAGGACAGTGTTGTTGTTGCGGGATTACTATGGAGTGAGAAGCAGGTTCACGGAAGGCATTGAAGTTGGACAGTCCACGCGGTGGTACTCTAATTCACGCGGGGAAACGGAGTTTTGTATCCACACCTGCTGTTTGGATGCATGCACATGCTACCCTACGCACAGTTGACGTGGTTGGAGGTTACTCTGCGTAACCTCAGCTGCTCGTCTCACCAAACGGCCCGGTGCTTGGGGCGACGAGAAGGGTGAGACCTACTATCCGTCTGAGACCGGAGACAACCCCAGAAGCACCTCACTAGCCACACCATCTCACTTCAGCCCACCATGCCCTCCTCTCTCTCCCAGCCAAAAACACAGCCAATAACCACCGCCCTTGGCAACCGATAATGAACGGGCAAGAGCCGATGGATCGACGACGCTGCCGCACGCACAAGCCCCTTCACCAAAACTCACCGCCCGGCGTCCACTCGGTCCCCCCCCCGACCCGCCGTCCGAGGACGAGACAAGACCCAGACGGGATGTGAGAATTGGCAAGAGCGCCTCTGAAGGTTCTCAGCACGCGCAACGGGTCGGTGGCTGCATGGCGACCACGGAACGGGATGGTGCTGGTGCGCGCATAGATATTTGTCCGATGCATGGCTGCGCTGTATCGCACACGCACACCACACACACACATACGCATCACAGCATATTAACCAACACTCGAATTTCCTCTCCCAGAATTCCGCGCCGACAAACGGCACCGAGAGAAAAAAAAACGAGCTGCACCGCTCCTCCTACTCTAGGAGCAGCAACAAGACCATGTTTTACTAAACCTGCACCGCCCCATGCGGATCTCCCC
>JPJU01002522.1:0-22859 GCA_000750735.1 Pseudogymnoascus sp. VKM F-4246
ATAGCACCCAAAAACGCCCAAATACTCTATCCCGACAAGAAAGTCCCTGCCCAAGGGCCAAGTCTTGTCAATTTGCCCAAGAAAAAAACGCCGCTTGCCGCATGCTCTAGAAGTGAAGACGGTAAAAAGAAAAAAGTGACAAGTGAGTGTGTGGGCGCTGCATCAGCACAGTTCTGTAGCAAGCTGACCGAGCTTTTCCTATGCCAAGATGAGCTATTAATAATGTAATAAGTAAAATACGCTTCGAAACCGCAATGCTTGGCAGTTTAATGCGCGTGCCCGTCGTGCGAGTGATCACGGCTGCTATCCGGGTGCGCGTGCCCATGGCTACTACTGCCCTGCGACCCGCCTCCTCCATGTTGCGTGCCCGACAGCGTCGGAGGTGGGCTCTTGGTAGAGCAGCAGCCCTTCCCCACGCAGTCGTCCACGCATTCCAATAGGCACTCATCCGGCGTGGCGCGGGCGGTGCTGTCGCCGTCCAACCCCTTGCCGTTGGGATCGCCGTGGTCGTGCGCGCTGCCAAGGCAGAACTCAGGCTGGATGGTGGCGCTGTGGATGCCGTATGCGTGCAGGCACTTGCGGACGGCTTTGGAGACCTGCATGTAGCGTGCGGCGCCGCCCTCTTCGGAGATGGGGAATTCGACCTGGATGTGCAGACTGGCGATGATTTGCGAGTCGGAGAGTTGCCAGATGTGGACGTGGTGGCAGGAGACGACTCCGGGGATGTTTTGGATGTCTTCTTTGATGTCGTTGACGTCGAGGTGGTCGGGGGTGGCTTGCAGGAGGATCTTGGCGGTCGCGGAGGTCAGGGGGATGGCGGAGCGGAGGATGATGAGGGTGATGAAGAGGGAGACGGCGGGGTCGGCGTAGAAGCGGTTTGGGGAGTGGGTGAGCCAGATTATGAGTGCGGAAACAATGACACCGACGTTGCCGAGCGCATCGCCGATAACGTGGAGTACCATAGCCCGCATTCCCAAGTCGTCGTGGTTGTGGCCGTGGCCCCCGCTGCCTTCCTTCCTGGGCTTGTTGTGGTTGTGGCCGACGTGCCACGAGTCCTGGCGGATAGCCTGATAACCGTAACCGTTACCACCAGCTTGCCTAAGCCCGTCTGATGGGGTGGCTCGGAGTGGAGAGTGCTCATTTGGCTCGGCTTCCTCACGAGTTGGCGAGGAGGGCCCGGCAGACTCGTCAAGGTCATCTGCACTTTGAATGTCGTCTAAGGAATTGCGGCTTGCTTCGATAATCTCCTGGCGGAAACTGGCGGGGTGGATGTTGATATCAGAAGCGAGGCGGCTTGTGATGCTGCTCGAGCGAACCTTGGGGCGTTTGTGGCGAGGCGACTTGTTGCTGCTGTATTTGCTCAGAGAAAGCGATGGGTCGCTCCCCTTGGAAGTGCTGGCCGTCTCATCGGAGCTTGTAAACTTGAGCTGTCTTTCTCTTCCTGAATCTGTGGAGCGTCTAGGAGTTCGTGTGGCCCGTGACACCGCAGCTTCTGGTAGAACATCTCCAACCCTTCCACCTTCGTCTGCAGCATCGGTCGAGATGTTTTCAGTACCCATTTGTCCCTCCTCAGCTGTTCTAACTTCGTCACCGTGGCTATGTCCCTCGTGACCGTGTGCGTGCTCTTCAGGTCCGTGTGAATGTCCATGTCCACCGAGAACGAAGAACCCCACGATATTCGACGCAAGGCCCAAACAGCCAACAATCAGGATGAGTTGTGGGTTTGTAATAGTCGCAATGTTGACGAATCTCGTAATGGCTTCGAGGATGATAGAGAGACATAGCGCAATGAGGAACACAGCGTTAAAGAAGGCACCTAGAATCTCTGCTCGTAGCCACTGCGGGAAAGTCAGATACCATTCTATACTTCGAGATAGAAGATACTTACACCAAACGAGTATTTGTCCGAGCTAGACTTCTGCGCAGCTTTGACGGCCCATAATCCGACGAGAAGAGAAATAATATCGTTCAACTATCCCATGTTAGCGTAGCTGTCCTGTCTCAAACACCTGGAGGCGTACGTACCATATGGAAAGCGTCAGCCATCAACGCCAGCGATCCCACCCAGATCCCAACTCCCAATTCGATGATGAAGAAGGCGATATCGATCACCAACATCACAATAATCCGCGTCGACTTTGTCCACGCCATCTCGGGCGGTTACGAGCTTCCTGCCCGGTTTCCAGCTTGTGTTTGTATTCTATTTCGTCCAGGTCGATGTGAAGGAGCGGCTCAAGCTGAGATATTCGTTGTTGATCCAATCTTTGTCTGTTGCCTCTTTGTCTGTGGAGCTGCAGTCAAACACAGCAGACGTAGTCGTGGTAAAAGCCAGATCCCCGAATGAATGGTCTGTTGGTGAGGTCGTACCTGCGTCGCCACAGCTCCTCAATTCACAGCCTCGCGTTGCTCAACATCGAGGCTAGTGGGAAATATGGAGACGGCATCGGAGGGGACAGGTCTGGAGTTTATGTTGTACAAGTACCTAAGCGATGCGCAGGAATGTGTGTAGTTGTATGTACGAGTACGTAAACATAACGTATCACGCCATCGAAATAAAGCAATAGTTCTGAAATGGAAGCAGTAAGGGGGTTCTGGATTTGTATTGATTGATATTTTATATGGCATGTGGCCAGTTTGAATTCCCTGACATGCACTTCGCCACTACTGTATGCTGCATCGTAATCGTAGTGTGCATCGAGTACACACAAACGTCTTGACAGCCGTTAGGAGGCGACACCCGCGCGGCTATCCGATCTCGGGGTTGTGCACGGAGATATCTATCCCACTCCCACTCCCCTAGCCAGACCAGCACACCCACCTCCTCTTAGCTTGAGATAGGGTGGGATAGGGTGGGATAGGCAGCACCAATTGTTAAGAGTAGCGCTGCTGTAGCGTAGCATGGAAGCACTGGGCATCGGGCACAGACGTGGAGTTCGCATGAGATGGATGTTCGTGCATCTGTAGTGTAGCCAGCCTTGGTGAAATAGTGTTTGATATGTCACTTTATAGTTAACATCCTATGTATTGTATGTATTGTAACTGTTGCTTCAACATCATTCCCCACTTATTGTCCAACCTCATGCTTATCATCAGCATTCAATCTGTATTCTCCGCGTCGGGTGCCTTAGCAAACCCGGCCAGTATTATTTCATCCAGTTTATACAAGCTTGATCTTCTCCGTATCAGCTCTTGGGCGGTCATCCGCTTGGGTATATATAATTATTCTCATCGCGGCCCTCTTCGTATGAGCCACAGCCGCTGGTGGGTGAGACATGGGGGCAAGCTTGCGTCCCCTGTAGGTTAGGGCATATGTATATCTCGGTCTTTGCCTTGTGCAGAAGACCAACGCTCAGCTGCCTGGTCATCTCCTAGGTATATCTGTTTTCAGCGTCCTCTCTTGCTATCTCTTACCTCAATCGCCACAAGGATGCCGAAGCAAACGAGGCACAACTGGTCCAAAGGTGTAAGCAAGTTCTTTGGCTGGATTAGGAATGAACTTACCAGTAGAACCAGCAGCCCTATCAGTGTGAGCTCGAACCCTCCAGCCAATGCCTTACCTCGGGTGATAGCATTTTGCTGCCTCCACCACCGGAATGTCCCCAGCAATAGCGTCGCCATCGCCGCGCCCTGGCAGATAGCCCCGAGTGGCTTCCCGGTGACGAAGTACCCGATGTGCGGATCGGGCGCTATGGACTTTTGGAGAGTGAAGAGCTGCGAGATGATAACGCCGAGCATAGACAGGGCCTGAGATGTCCTGAGGTAGCCGAGGAACGTACGCTCTAGAGCTGCAAAAGAGGATTAGCCTAACTCATCTACTCATCTCCTTCACTGCATGCGAGGACGGGAATGAATCTGAAACAGATGGATCTGAGAAACGTTGAAGGAATATAAACGTATATTGGAACACAGCATGGATAGATAGAGATCGAGCACGGCCACTGGAGGAGCTATCTTATCCGAGACATGTCACCGCTTGGCCAATAGGTAACATTTACCAGGAGATGAAGCGCGGATGAAATGAAGAGCGCATGTAAGAACTGTACAGTGGCGTCGTCATTCGTTGCGTGCTGGGGCGCACGAGTCCAACGATCAGCATTGAGCCTGCGGAAGTTGCTTCTCCGCCATCCAATCCAGCACCCTGGAAAAATAAAAAGCAAAAAGCGGCGAGGCATCCTAACCCCGGCCGCGGATAAACGCACCCTGGCGTGCGTTGCAAAACTCAGAAACAGACCCGAGACATATAAAAGAAAAACAGTGCAGAATAGCGGGGGGGTGTAGAGGGTTTGCATACCTAAATGATCCCGATTATGAGCCTGGTCAACGATAACACTGATCTGCCTCCCCCAGAACTTCTTCAATTCAAAGGGCACGCGCGCCAGGCCCTGTGGCGGGCCCAAGGACTGTCGAGAGCGGGTGCGCGAGGAGGCTCGCTCGTGAGCAGTCGTCGCATCGCTGTACTGCGATCTATAGCGCGCGAGCTCATGGGAATCTATGGCATAGGAGCGCCTGCGGCGACCTAAGTCCTCCTCCTCCCCGCTCGACCCCGCGTCGGCCATGGTGCCTGTGTATAGAGATGTGCTCGGTGTGTGTATGGATGGATGGATGCCTGTGCGTACATCGGGGCGAGATAAAAATAGGCGCGCGAGTGGATTGCCGTGGGGCGTAAGTTAGGACAGAGGGCGGGGGTATATGCGGCGTCCTGAGATGTGATTTGCTTTTCTGTTGTGGCGTGGAGAGCAGGATGGGGGTTTTGGATGTCAATTGCGCAATCCGCAACGTGGGTGACCAGGAAGGTGGCCCAGAGGTCCCCGGTCAAGGTATAATCAATGACAGGCGGCCCCGGCGAGCTCTGGCAACATCTGGTTCGCTTTAATAGATGGAAAAATCGCAGTGGATCAAAGAAAAGTAGATTGGGACAATCAGTCACATGGAGACATGGAAGGGAAAAGATGAATTTGTGAGCCGGCGACGTCGAAAGTGCTACATAATGGGCAATCCCTAGTTTGGAAGCTGGGAGCTAACTATTAGTGATAGGTTGGGGTTGTCAGGTACGTACCCTTTTCTCCAGAGTTGGCCGTCGTGGGTGCCACTGTGCCACTGTTAATTGAGTACTCGTACTTTTTGGCGGCAGAGTCGCATCGGGTGGGGGGAATGAACCCTATCGTTTATACTACCTCACCTCAACTCAAGCTACTAAAAGCAAGACAAATGGAGATACCTCCCTCTACATTTTAGATTGTTTTGTTCCTCGATATTAACGGGAGCTTCTCGGGGTTGTCCACCTGACGAACAATCCAACAACTCCAACTGAGTGACAAGGAAGTAGGAATTTGGAATCGATATTGGAGGGACGGGAGCGAGGTTGGAAGCACCAGGACAAAGACCGAAGATCGCAGCGCGGACTAATGCAGCTATAGCATTGACCAAAGGACAGCCACATGCCTCCCTCGAAGCTATAACATGGAATGAGAAGATGCAGGTCGAGAATGGACAGCGATGCCGCGTTCACGCCGGACACTGCTTTCAATGCCTGCTATTCTCACCTGCAAGCGTCCAAAGGAGGAAGAAGTTAGCTTTTCTTTATACTTCTTTGTGATTCAGACTCTCAGGGTTATTCTTCACCTTCCATCGTCTGAGACACATGCACCGTGGCCATTCCAGAACTGTTCTGTTGTGACTTCCATTCGTCCCGTGGCGCTCTCGGCGTCCATACAAATGCATACTGCATTCATCTATAGCACCGAAGGACGGCTTGCAGAACAAAGGGGATCAGCTCCCCAATAGCCAGGATTCCGTCTTGTGATCCCCAAGCAGAGTATAGCGACAGGTTCATTCATGTTGCGTTGACACATTGCGCATATGTATGCCCTCGTCAGAGATAGCCTTCGGCTGGCCTTCCTTCTTTCACATGACGGGATGCCGGAAATGCAAACGCAGGCGGAGCGCAATGCAGCTGCATCTGTGCTGTATATGACCACAAAGACTCAATGCCGTGTGCAGTATAATGGCCCGTTTTATAGCCGTCTGCTGGAACAGCATTGAAACATCGGTCCTCGGCTCCATTTGGCTTGCAATACAGAGATCCTCATGCCGGGTAGTTACAGGGCACTACATACGATACTCTATTCGTACCTGCGGGCATCTCACACTATAGCTTCCCTCGCCGCGGGGAATTACAGTTGTACCTTATCACTGGCGTGCACGGCGCGGTATCACGGACCGCTAGACCGACCGACCCACCTGGACAAAGAATGGCAAGCTAGGTCGAGGATGTCGAGGGAACGATCCGCTGGGTTTGCGTTGGCAACACACGTCGATCAATGTTGACGCGGAGGAGTCTATAACATCGATTGTTTCAGAGAGCTCTTGGAAGGATCACTCCAAGATATATCTCGGCAAGTCTAGAGTCTACCTTATATGACCGTGCTCCGCCGAGCTGCTGCCCGTGTACTCTATCGTGAAGGACTAGGAATTCAGCCGTGATGGATGAATACAGTCCAACACGCCACGCCTGCGCTTACTTACCTACAGTATGGGGTCGTTGAAGTTTAATTGTGTGAATGTGGGTGTGTGCCCTTGTGTGCGCTTCTCGGATGCATCGTGTGCGTTCCACTGTGGCCCTAGCATCGATGCTACCCTCACCAGCATGAACTCATACATACAAATCACAGAGTAACATCCAGGCCTCACAGGTTTGACATGGGACCACTGGGCCTTTGGTAACGTGGATTCGGGAGCGATCTCGCCGGATGGTGATCTCCTAGTAAGGTACTGTACGATCGGCACAGACCTCCCACCAAGAAAGACCCCCAACTTATGCACAATCCTTCCAGGGACAACAACCCCTCCAACGCATCTCTTTTCACCACGGCGCACGCTACATAGAAGCTATCCTATGGGAGCGATAAGATGTCCGGTTTGGAGGAGCGGAGACATGCAAGGCGAGATCAAGTCGCTCGGGCAGCGGCCGAGTATGACTCTCTGACTCTTGCTCGAACATCAATAGACCTGTGAGAACGGGTAACTAACCGGCGCTGGTGCCCACCTGTTGTTTGCCCCTCTCAACACCCGATATTCTCCCGGCATAACTGGACCCTTTTTCCGCCAATCTGGCGGGCCATCCACGTTGTCCCCCATATTTATCGCCCAAGATGAGAAATCTCAATCAAGTCCACAACACCCTAGCTTGCCCCTCCCACCCCAACTTTCTGTAAGCTCCCCACATTCCTCGAGCTTCATCGCTGAGGCGGTCCGCCTGCACCGATTCGGCTGATGCATGGGCTATAGCAAACCAGATTGAGCCAATTGATTGCAGGCAGACGCCTTTGAATCAAGCCATGGCCTCTTCCTGCCACCCTGTAGTTGCTGACCTCTCGCCAGCCTCACCGTCACTTAGCCGGCAGGTTGCACTTTGCATCACAGACCATGTTCAACCGTCAGATGCATGGGTGTGGTAGCCTCTATAGCGGCGGAAGGAAACCACTTAAATTCCGTTTAAGAACATTAGGTTTGAGATATATCAGCACCGGAGGCAGCTGATTAAGTCTGTTGATACCTCTTAAGATCTGCTATATATGACAATCGGGGACCACCTCGCCGATTTTCCACTCCCAACGTCTCTCTGTGTCCATGTTGCCTTGCTTCTGAATTCAACATATGCAAAGCTGTTCGTTTATTAACAACAGCGCCTCCATCCCACGTAAAATTCTGGCTCTACATTGATTGAAAAACCAGCCTCTCAGGAATAATGACCGAAACCGCGGAGCTCCCGACGCCAGTCGTAGAGTTGACGACCGAGCTGACCTCCGATTCTATTGCTACTACAGCCAGAGGGTCTGAAGTCCATTCACCGTCAAGTAACAGAACGGCCAGTACACCAGCGTCAGAGCTGTCGTCTATCGAGGCGTTGAAGGGATTCAAGTCAACAAATCTCGGTGTGTCAAAAGAAAATGCTCGGGCCAAGGCTGCTACGTTGTCACTGGTGGAGCAGGTGAGTGGCGTTGTCGCGAAAACATGATTGCAAAAGCTAACCAGCTCAAAGGTCTCACTGTTGAGAGCCGCAGACCACTGGAGGACCGTTGCAATTCCCAACAAGGGTATTCCAAATATCAAGACTAGTGATGGGCCAAACGGGGCTCGCGGGGCAGTATTTAAGGCCGGCACAAGAGTGAGAATTCATTATTATATCTGGTTGGGAAAGATTCAGGCTGACTAATATACAGGCTGCACTGTTCCCCTGTGGCGTCTCTCTGGCCGCGACTTGGGATACAAAGTTACTCTATGAAGTTGGACAGCATCTTGGCGAGGAAACCAAGGCTCGCTCTGCACACGTCCTCCTGGCACCCACAGTATGCCTGCACCGAGGACCTCTCGGCGGCCGTAACTTTGAATCATTCTCAGAGGACCCTCTTTTGACTGGGAAACTCGCCGCATCTTATATTAATGGCCTTCAGCAAAAGGGAATTGCTGCTACCATCAAGCGTATGTATATACTATCGTCTATGAGGTATCACGTGGAATAGACATGCTGACCTGGCTATAGATTTTGTTGCCAACGAGCAAGAAACCGAAAGACTGACGATGGACTCGGAGCTTTCTGAAAGAGCTCTCCGTGAACTCTACCTGCGTCCTTTTGAGATTGCTGTTAGAGAATCTAACCCATGGGCTGTCATGTCCTCTTACAATCTCATCAACGGTGTTCATGCGGATATGAATACACACACTCTGAAAGAGATTCTCCGTGGGGAATGGAAATATGATGGGTAAGTCATACGCTGTCATGATAAAAAGCGTTGCTCACACCTTATAGATTGGTTATGTCAGATTGGACTGGAGTCAACTCCGTAGCAGAATCTATAGAGGCTGGCTGTGATCTGGAGATGCCTTACTCGGATAAATGGCGTGGAGAAAAGGCGATTCAGGCTGTCAAAGATGGGAAGCTAAGCCAGGACGCCGTAGAGAAGGCTGCTGCCAACGTATTATACCTAATTGACCGTGTCAGAGGCCAGGATACGTCACCGGAGGAGCCTGAGAGGGAAGAGGATACCCCTGAGACGAGAGAACTAATCCGCAGGGCAGGTTCCCAGGGATTGACCTTGTTGAAGAATAGGACCAACCTCCTTCCTCTCGACGCCGAGAAGACGAAGATTGCTGTCATCGGACCCAACGCCAACAGAGCCATTGCTGGCGGTGGTGGTAGCGCCAGTTTAAACCCATATTATAACACGTTACCGCTATGGAGTATCCAAAGAGCGTCGAGTAAGGATGTCACGTATGCTTTAGGCTGCGATATCTATAAATGGGTTCCCTTGGCGACACCATTCTGCAAGGCCCTCACCGGCGAAGAAGGCGTTACAATCGAGTTCTACGTCGGTGACAAATTCGAGGGGGAGCCGACGGTAGTCCAAACAAGAACAAGCACAGATCTTATGCTGTGGGATTCTGCGCCCACGGAGGTCGGGAATGTCTGGTCTGCCTATGTCAGAGCAAAGCTTACTCCCAAGACTACTGGAAAGCACAAGTTCAGCTTCTTCAGCGTTGGCCCCGGACGCCTGTCCATCGACGGCAAGCTACTTGCGGATCTGTGGGACTGGACCGAGCAAGGAGAGACCATGTTCGACGGCTCGGAAGACGTCGTGGTTGAGATCGAGCTCGAGGCAGGCCGCACGTATGACCTGGTGTCGGAACTCACCAACGAGATCCGCCCCATGACAAAACAGATTGCCATCGGCCGCACGCATGGCCCTGGAGGTGTGCGCATTGGGTACAAGGAGGAGGACAAGGTGGACCATTTGCAGCAGGCCGTTGATGCCGCCACAGAGGCTGATGTCGCCGTTGTGATTGTTGGTCTGGATGCGGAGTGGGAGTCTGAAGGGTACGATCGTGCCAACATGGATCTCCCCAAGGACGGCAGCCAGGATCGCTTGGTCGAGGCTGTTCTGAAGGCGAACCCAAACACGATTGTTGTGGTCCAGGCTGGCTCGCCGGTCACTATGCCTTGGGCTGACAAGGTGCCCAGTATCCTGCAAGCGTGGTACCAAGGCCAAGAAGCTGGAAATGCTTTGGCTGATGTTCTGTTTGGCCGTGTTAACCCGAGCGGCAAGCTTCCTGTAAGTCATCCCTTTCACTCTGACCAGTATCGCGATCTAACCCGCGCAGACTACATTCCCAGTCCGCCTCCAAGATAACCCAACCTACCACACATGGCCTGGTGAGAACAAGAAGGTTGTTTACGGAGAGGGTATCTTCATGGGATACCGCCACTACGAGCGCCTCGCCATCAAGCCCCTCTTCGCTTTCGGCCATGGCCTCTCTTACACCACCTTCACATATGGCGCCATCACACTTTCCAATACCACCCTGTCTGCCAATGAGAAGCTGACAGTCACCATCCCGATCACCAACTCCGGCAAGGTTGACGGCGCGGAGGTGGTACAGGGCTATGTCCACGACGTTAAGTCGAGGCTGGTGCGTCCAGAGAAGGAGCTGGCTGTGTTTGACAAGGTCTTCCTGAAGGCCGGTGAGACGAAGGACGTTGTTCTCACGCTTGATAAGCTCTCGGTTGGGTATTACGATACTCGTCTCAAGGCGTGGATTGCTGAGGAGGGCGAGTTTAAGATTTTAGTTGGCTCTTCATCCGCGGATATACGGTATGCTTACTTTCTCACCCCCTTCGTATCGCGATTTGATCGGTGCTAATTCTCGATACAGACAAGCGGCTACGTTCGACGTTGCTGAATCTTTCACTTGGATTTTCTAAGGACCGGGGGTATATTTCACATAGATTTTTCTTTTGAATACCAGTGCCTGGACGGCGCAATACCATTATCAGATCAGATGAACGACCCGTACTTTCCTTATGAACCGCCACGCCAGATTTATATCTACCCTAAGAATGCGCGTGGAATACTTCTGCTTCTTAAATGCCAAATACGAATAACAAATGTGACTTTTAGCCATGGAGTGGCCTAGATTGAGTCCGGGGCGTTTTATTGTCATTAATGTTATTACTGTCCCCACATAAGGGGTTGTCTATCGAATGCTGCGATATAAATAAAATGCATAATAATCAATTAAACCTAAACGGGACGACAGCCTTGTCGCGGCCCTGCCCAGGCCCCCGAATCGAGAACACCCCAATATTCTGAACGTTGACACCACTATACTACGTACCCTCGTCCATTTTTCTTTCCCTCGTTCAATTCTGTTTCAACCATTTTCGTGAATGCCTGTCTTTACTCTATAATATATCTATTCCTTCACGATATCCGCTGGACGAATTGAGCCGCGCAGATCCTACGGTACGTCACTGACACCGCTGTTTGTCCTCTTCTCGACCCTTACCACGACACACACCCACGACTACGAGGCTGGATCCACAGGTATGGCGAGCAGATAGCGCCATGAGCAGCAACTACAACCACCTCCGGACGCGCTCATCGCGCGACCACTTCATGGAGCCTCCATCGGTAGTATCGCGGGTTCTCAATGTTCTCCCGACTCGTCTCGCTGTCCTTGCACTGACGGCGCTGGACAAACCCCGCGGAGCCATAGCACAATTTCCCACTACACTGCGGAATGCACGGCGGGCCGCGCGGCGGCCGACGCTGCGTACCTTGGTGAATGTGCCGAATGCGTTTATTGCTATATGGTTCCTGTTGTTGCTCTGGGGAGAGCGGTGGGCGTTTCATAGTGCGATTAAGCAGTGCAGATGGGAGAATTGGGAGAGATGGGTAGGTCCTTGCTCCGCGGTACCGTTCTGAGACGAATGCTAACAGCTCGACAGCCTCAAGCAGCGACGCCTCATCATCTCGTCCTCCTCGCGGATCCGCAACTTGTCGATCCGCATACTTATACTGGGCGGCCGTGGCCGCTGTCGACGTTTACGGAGTTACATACGGATAATTACCTCAGACGGTCGTATACGAATTTGCAGCTCAAGCTGCAGCCAGATACTATATTCTTTCTCGGCGACCTCTTCGATGGAGGTAGGGAATGGGCGACGATGCGGGGGGATACGGAAGACCCAGAGTGGCAGACACAGCAGCGTGCAAAAGACGAAGCCGCATTAGTAGGATACTGGAAGAAGAACTACGGCGAGAGCTTTTGGATGCAGGAATACGAGCGCTTTGGGAAGATCTTCTTCAGCCTCTTCAACTTGGGGAACCCAACCTCACAGCCGAGCCGAGGACAGCGGGGTCGCAAGATCATCGCGAGTCTTCCGGGGAACCACGATTTGGGATTCGGAGCGAAGATCAAGATGCCAGTGCGGGATCGATTCGAAGCATTTTTCGGGGAGGCGAACCGCGTGGATGTTATAGCCAACCACACCTTCGTCAGCATAGACAGCGTGAGCCTGAGCGCTGGCGCGGATAAGAGCGAGGTCGACAATCGGGACGTGTATGCGCCGGTAGAGGAGTTCCTAGCTGGCGTGCAGGCACGCAAGCGTCGTGCCATTGCGCGTGAGCTCCGCTACATACGAGGCGAACCGGAGGAACTTAAGCACCCGAGGACCATTCAAAGTACGGATGGACTGGTGTTGAAGGAGAGTGATTTCCTGCCCAACGACCCGGGAGAGGCGAATAGCAACGACCTCCCCACTGTCCTACTTACCCACGTCCCGCTGTACCGCGAGCCCGGAACGCCCTGCGGCCCTCAGCGTGAACACTGGCCCCCTGCCACACCTCCCAAGGGGCAGCTCGGACCCGTCATCCCCGACCATCGCAATGCGATCGCCGTGTCGCGCGGCTACCAATACCAGAATGTGCTATCGCAGACGGACTCGGCGCGCTTACTGAAGACGATCGGGAACGTGCAGCACGTCTTCAGTGGCGACGACCACGATTACTGCGAGTTGGTGCACGACGAGGCGAATTCGGGCGTTGGAATTATCGGTCGCGCGAGGGAGATCACCGTCAAGAGTATATCATGGTGTATGGGTGTCCGCCAGCCTGGATTCCTCATGGCTAGTCTCTGGAACCCGATTGGGCCCGACGGACGCCCTCTGGGTACCAAGGGTGGCGGACACGGCGCAGTGAACGATATTCCTGCAACGACGATCGAGACGCACCTCTGTCTGCTGCCAAACCAGATCTCAATCTTCATCCGCTACATCTTCCTCTTCATCATCACCATCTTTTCGCTCCTCGTCCGCGCTGTCCTGACACAAACGATGGGCCTCCCACCTTCCCTGCCACCATCGACATTTTCCTTCTCCACACCGTCGAAAGGAGACACCCCGCTCCTCCCAACATCGAAGCGCGGTGCCGAGCTGCACAGGTCTTCGGACTCCTCGACGAGCAGCACGTCGAGCACACTGAGTGGGCATCTTGCGCCGCGGAGCACCGCGGCGAGGACGCGTAGTGTGAGTCCCGCTGTGGGCTACGGGCTTCCGGCGGCGCAGGCGCAGAACCGGTATGCGCCTCCGGCGTGGGGAGAGGAGAAGGAGAAAGAGAAGGGGGTTCGGGAGTTTGGGGATGAAAGGGGAGTGAAGCAGGGGACGCCGTTGGGGCGGATAGGGAGGGAGCTTGCGGGGAGCGTGTGGAGGGTTTTGTGGGTGGCAGTGTCGTTGTTTGTGTGGTTAACTTGGAGTGGGTAGGATATAATTCTATATATGAGGTAATGAACATTTTTTGGGATAATATGTGATTTTTGGAGTGTGACGAGCGTTTCGGACCTGTGCTGGACTCGAATTTAGAAACGAGAGTTCACATAACAGTTCCTCGAAACTTGATACTTCAGTTCAGAGATTAATTGCCAGGTGTGACTATATTTGTCACACCCATATACTACGGACTAACTATCCATTGTCCCCATCCCAGGGACATAGCACAGTACGCCGCTGTTGCCGCGGCCCAATCGTCCGATTCATATCCCCGACCTGATGACAACGCCTAACACGACAATATGATGAAGGGGCCCAATCCACCCCCGGGTTTAATGACCCTATACCATCCCATACCCCCTAAAACGCCCCGCAAAAACACCCAAAAACAAGAATATGACATGAAGATAAATAGATCGTTAGTATGATGAGGTATAGTATTGGCGCCGCGCTGGAATAAAAACTGGACAGATGGATTGAGATGGTGGTCGGAGTGAAATATGGCGATGACAATGTGGCGATGACAATGTGGCGGTAAATTTTGATGATAGAGGGAGATCTGACGTGGCCGTGGGTATTAAGCGTCAAAATGCAATGAAAGCGTATAAACATCGTGCCGATCCCCGGTTTAAAAGGTGAAATTCACATTCCCCAACGACGCAATAATCTTATCCTCATCGGTCTCCGTCGCCGAGCTGGTCGCTTGGCTGCTCCCCGTCGGCGTCGGCGTGATGCCGTGCCCGTTTTCTGCGTCATGCGTATTCATCGCTCCTTGCGCCGTGGCCGCATCCGCAGCCGCGCGCCGTCGTGCCTCTGTGCGATCCGCTAGACTCACGCCGCTAGCCTGCCCGACTTCGTTCTCCTGGATGTCCTGAAAGCTCCAGCTGGGTTGGAAGACGTTGGAGTCCCATGCGTGGTCGACACGTTCGTAGAGCTCGTCGATCTGCTCGAGTGAAAGCTTTGATGTCTCGAAGACCAGAAACCAGACAAAGAATATGGCTGCGACGCAGAAGGTACCCCAGACGAAGAAGACTTTCGCGCCAAGATCAGCGTAGCCGGGGCCGTTGTTCACTAGGTAGGGTGTTGCGTAGGCGATGGCCCAATTAAAGAGCCAGTTGGTGGCGGTGGAGATGGACATGGACTTGGCGCGGACCTTGAGAGGGTAGATTTCCGAAGTAACGACCCAGGCGACGGGGCCCCAGGACATGGCGAAGAAGGCAATGTATACGCAGACGAAAGCGATCATGACTTTATTCCAGACTTGATCGTTAGGCTGGGCGCCAAACGCAGTGCCAACTATGGCAACAATGAGCTGCGACCCTGCCATGCCAACAGCGCCTGCCAGGAGGAGGCGGCGTCGGCCCCAGGCTTCCACTAGGAACATGCCCGGGACGGTGCAGACGACGTTCACGACGTTCGTCACCAGGCTGTATATGAATGGCGACTCGATCCCGGCATGTTTGAAAAATGTAGTACCGTAGTAGAAGACAAAGTTGCACCCGCTCAGCTGCTGGAGCATTTGTAAACCACATCCGGTCAGGAGCCTTAGTCCGAGGTGAGGCGCGCCGCGGAACACATCTCGATAAGTGGATGGCCCAAGAGAGAGTTCGTAGGCATGGTTAGCCTCAATCTCCGCTATTTCCTCGATTAAAGCGGGGTGCGTTATATCGAGGCGCCGTATTCGAGAGAGGGATTCCGCAGCCTCCGCGTGCATCTCACGTTTGATAAGATATCGGGGTGTTTCGGGAAGAATAACCAGCCCGATAAAGAGGATGCCGGCCCACACAAACTGTAAGGCGACAGGAATCCGAAAGCAGTTGGCGGAATTCAGATTTGAGGTAAGGTAGTTCACTACCGCAGCGATGAAGAGGCCGACGGTGATGGCGAGTTGGTAGCAGCAAACCAACGCTCCACGAATCCATTTTGGTGCCATCTCGGATTGATACAACGGGACAAGCACGGATATCGTTCCAACGCCCATGCCAGCAAAGAATCTAGGAAGTGTTAACGTAGATAAGAGAGGGGGTTTTATCTCCGGTGCATACCTTCCAGCGGCAAAGAGGCGAATGGTTTTTGAAGCTGTCTGCATCGAGACTCCAAATGTGAAGACCAATACTGCCAACATGAGCGACTTCCGACGCCCTATCCTATCACCAATCGGGGCGGCGAGGAGAGCCCCAAAGAAGGTCCCCGCACTTAGTATCGACACTATTTCCGATGACTGAGTGGGAGTTATCGCAAGTTGGCCATTGTCGTCCTTGGCGCCCGTCGAGAAGTTGTCGAGCCACCATCGCATCGCAATAATGCCGCTAATCGTGCTGCAAGTCCCAAAGTCAGTCCATGTGCCATGTGCCAGTCTCACGCAAAGCGCTTACCCAGTATCATATCCAAAGAGTATTCCTCCAAACGCAACGAAGGCACCGATCATAATCGCAGGTGCCGACGAACCGGCTGCGCTTTCGGGCTTCCGCCATGCTGTCAAGTCAAACACCTTCATCGCGGTGTTGCGCCGTCGGAACGGCAGGTCGTGTGTATCGCGCGAAGGGCACCCAGAGTCAATCTCCCCCCTCCTCTGACCTATTGGCCGTTGCTGGAAGCAGTATCGATCGAAACTAGCGGCGTCGTCGAATTCGAGGGCATCAGATTCGACTTCGCGACGAAGGGTCTCATTGGGCTGGCTGTGCGAAGGCGAAGGGTTCCCTCTTCGCGCAGAGTACGTGGCGAGTGCTGTTCTCGCAGACTCTGGCAGAGGGTCCGATTATGACCGACGCAGGCTTGTGGTCGGGGATTCCCAGAGATAATGTCGTATGTGGAGATTGCGTGGATTGCTTCGAATGGGGCGACGAGAAGGTGGGTTGATGGGTGGAAGTGGAAGTGGTTAAAGTACAACTGCGGGTCTGTGTGGATTATCTATGCGTGTATGGGAGTACGGTCGAGACGCCTATTTGGCGGGGAAGGAAAGGAGGCGGGCTAGCGGATCGTAGGTGTCAGGAACATGCCGGACAGGGCGCGGACAGCCGTTATTTTAGTCAAACCACACAAATGGCAGGGCGTTATATTAGAGACCATCATCATCACCAGCAGCTCTCGAGTCTCGACATAATAATACCATTATACTACTATTTACTCTATGTTCCATCTATCTCACTGTTTTACTATATATAAATCAATCTATGTGTACATATCCACAGACACATGCACAACGAAACAATACAAAGCATTCCCACCTACTTATCCCGCCCGTGCCGGACTCCTTTGTGTCGCACATTCCCTGGTGGAAACTCTGAACACTATGGTTGGCTCCTTACCTTTCTCCTCACCACTTGGCATTTCTAGGATCTCTGCCACCATCCTCATCCAAGTCTGACCACCCCCTCCCGCCCTCGACCCTTATGTTGTGCGGTGCGGAATGATCTACTGACGAAAAACAGAGTAGCCCCGATGCAAATCCAGGCATGCTACTGTAGCCCACACAGTATATCCTGCGAGCAGTCACTTGTGACCCATCCTTTCTGCCAAAATTAACGGCTCTTAGTGTCTTGACCGCGGCAAGGGAGAAATGGAGACTCTCTGGGGCTCCTGCCAAACCAGTTCGGCACAGTAGGATTGCATATTCCCTGTGCACAGCGGCACAGAACAGAGCCTGTCACCCCTGGCTTTTATTGCAACACAGGCGCATGTGCTACGCTACACAGAACCTGCTCCGCACACACATGCGAGCAATACACAATGAAAAGTTGTGTCCCCGTCAGGCCTCCTGCTCTTCCTCGTCACAAGCGTGTTGTGTGCAAGCCAGCGTGGAGTATATCTCTTGCTGCACACTGTTACCCCCAGCCTAACCATAAGCCATATATATGTGAGTTATTATCTTCTGTGGAGGCTCACCTACAAACGTCTCCAGCTCCTGCGCAATACCAGCAACATCCCCAGATTTCATCAAGGCAACCCGCCCATTCCCGCGCACGCGAGAAAAATGATCGGCCACACCTTTCCGGCTCCACTTTCCTACATGTCGCAATGTGCTTCAGACCCTGATGAGCGACTCGACGGGCACTCCAGCCTCAGATCACCTGACTGAGATACTGGATATCTCAATTTCTTTGTCTCTCATGCCAATTCCACTCCATGTTGGAGTAATAACAGACGAGTAAGTGGCATATTGTGCGTCGTTTATTCTTGTTGCAAACCGCGCTTGCAACACACCCTTACCTTTGGTCTCTACGACGATCGTTTCGTGATCTCAAAAATATGGTAAAAGCCTGAGGCAAGTGAGAATAGTTATTTCATTTCCGCATGCACAATCTTGGTGCAATTTTTTCCCTCTTGCGCTGCATACCGGTTGCGAAGCTATTTTCTCTCTTTGTCCTTGAATATGTCTTTATTGTTCAACTGCCGCATGCGGCTACGAGTAAGAGACTCCCTATTTTACTTGATGGTAGCCATGGCCATGAGTTACACTCGTTCTGCCTTTTCCATTTTGTCCATAGATTTACAGATCTCCAATTCATACTTTTTCCCTGACGGTGGCGCTCAACATGGCTTCTTTCCATGCTATGAACAACTATATGGTCAGCTCGCCTAACCAGAATGCAGTAAATCATCTACTTGCGTATATGGAACATATGGCTATTGCGAATGTCAACGCGTCATTTTTGGACAGATTGGCAAACCTCCCAAGCGGACCTCCGTTTAAAGAACCTATTCTTGATCGAGTGTTGGGCTTCTTGCGTGCCGAGTATGATGATCAGAGAGAGTTCGAGTGGGCCGTTGCACTAAAACCGTGGGACTGCCGGCTGCTAAACCGTACAACTGGAGCATCGTTTACTAGAGTTTTCTGCACAAAACTCTGCATCCCGTTCGATGGGTGTTATGACGATCTACGAGATGTTGGGCGACTAGACAACTTCCTTACCACCTTCGGTAGCATCGCGGCTCAAGCGGCCGGCCAGCGACCGATCAAAGGGGCGATGAACCCGTGGTATATCAAGGAACTGGTGTTTTATCAAGACCCTCTGTCTACAAGCACGGATCCTGGGTCGCTTCGTGATCAATCAAAAGTTAAATCTAACTGGCACTTCCGCAAACGCCTGGATGAAGATTTTAAAGGGGGATTGTTACCGACGGTGACCCCAAAACGGATGAAGGCTTACACAAAGATATGCGACGAAGCTCATGAGGAACAATTGAGAGTTTTGTTTTCATATGACCCCAACAAAGTCTGTTTGATGTGGCTTAGAATTATCGATTTGTTCAAATTTCTGCCAAATCTTGAGGCTTTTCAGTAGGTGTATAGCAAACCTGCAACGATTACCCATATGCTGACAAACTCGTAGTTGGCATTCTGATGCCCGAGTTATGGAGCCTTTCCTTTCGGCCATTTCCCACTTCTGCAAGAAGCTTAAGGTTCTGGAGATTGATCTCCACAATTCGTTTGACACCAACGAATATATGCTGAATGCATGGAATAGGTTCTATCTGAGTGAGACTACCGGCAGGTTGTATCAATCGCACCAGATATTGAACAAGCCGGTGGCGAAACACATATGCGAATATATTTCGAGACTCCCAGAAAATAGGCCTCCACAAGAACTCCCTGCCCAGTGCCACATCATTCTCAATCTTATGCTCAGAATGGACCGCGAGGTAGCTTCTGTCTTTGATACGATCGGGCAATACACCCGGCATGTCCAATCGTTGCTCCTGGACCGCTCCAAGTCCCATGCATTTTTGGACGACAACAAAAAGACAGAACATGTAATGCACTTTGAACTAATTTGGTCACACAGGCCGGTGAGTTACCCATAATCCATGGCGCATAGCCGCAACTAACATTACGGTGATCCCAGTTTGGCGTTACCGAGCTGTGTCTTGTAGGCACCGACGCTACAATGCACGATCTTCTTATGAGAGCCATAATACCAGAATCGATTGAGAGTCTTGACATCACAGATGGCCAGTCCCTTGGTTACGTCTACTTTCCAATCATAGCCGGCCAAAACCGGCTTCGGAAATTCGAAATATCATTCCCACCGCCCGGCAAGGCTAAGGAGCGCGCCTACAGTTACTGGCAGCACTACATGCTCCAGAAGCGGTTGACCTTTGACTTCCTCCGTTGCGATACAATCCAGCTGGACGAGCTGGAGATCCGCGGCGATTTCGGCGAGCCTACACTGAACCCCGTTGAGTTTTCGGGGCTGACAACCGACCTCTTCTTTGCGATCGAGGCTCAGGCAAAGTCCCTCATACGCCTGTATGTCATCAATGAGAATATCGACTTTTCACTGCCAGAGATTGCAACTATTATTACCAAGGCGGAGAATCTCACGCAACTTGGTATCACATGCCGCGCCTTCAGATACCAAGACGCGTTCGGAAACTGGGTCGAGCAGGGCCTCGGGGTGAGTCTCCCATGGCATTCTCTCTGTGACTACTAACCCCTATTTAGACCCGCGGTAACTTTGAGCGCTTGCTCGGCCTCCTGGGAGGAGGCGGCAATCCCTTCGCTCTCACCATTCTGCGCACACACTACAACGCCCTCGACGAGGTAGTCTACGACCGCGACGGCGCCGGCCGTACCATCACGCCAACGCGCAGCGCCCTCGACTTCGAGATCATTACTAAGAAGATGGTTGAGCGGGGCCTGCCTCTCGCGCACTTTGCTATCTTTTCCGAGACGAGGCTAGAGAATGCGTATGCGATATTCACGGCCGAGTGGGACGAGTATCTGTATGCGTTTGATCTGAAGGATGGGGTGCTCCGAGGCGGCGCACAAGAGGTGCGTGCTATGTATGCTGAGTTTGAGGATGATAATAGGGAGTGGATTGAGACGAGTGATATAGAGAAGCCGAAACCGGTGGGTGGACCACCGGCGTAGATAGGGGCTTTGAATGGGGAAGGGGCTTTGATTTGGATGTTTGGTGGTTTTATGGCGACGTTGGTAGGGATGGCGTATGTATGCTATGCTATGCTATGTTGGAGAATTTATTTAATCCTTTCTGGTGCCAGACATGAAGTGAGAAGCCATACTGCACTGCTGATAACTTCGTGATAGTTGGTGATATACAGCACTATCCCAATCCCCACCCGCTGCACACTGTACCCACAGTTTGTACTACTGTACAGTATACTGTACGGTGATGTGAGGACTGACCGACGCTTAGCCGACAGATGATTGGCTGTTCCCCCCAAAGTACCGGCGCTACCTGGACACGACCTGAACATTGACGCCCCACGCTGATTGGCTGTATGCATGTCAACACATTCCGGGCGCTTACAGCTTCCCCAAATCGCCAGAGATGTGAATACCCGTGCCAGCACACCTGGATCCTCGCCCTCCATTGGCCATGTTATCTACAGCCTTCGTGACGATGGAAGCGCCTTCTCTGCGGCCTATAAGCCCGGCCAGTCGCCCCCATCGTCCTCCTCTCTCTCGGAGCGCGCAATTCATTCTTCATTCCGTCGATATCAATCTACCCAGCTGCCGTCCATTCCCACAGCGGCGTCTGATGAGTCTTCATCAGCGAGGGGCATACTAAGGTCGCAAAAAGAATCACGACACGGCGTCCGTAGGTGCGACAGCCTGGATTCGCCGGCCGCTATCCTGATTCTCTTCACGCTCGCTCGCCATGGTGTTCATTTCGAAGAAATGGAGGTACTTTTGGGTTATGATTGGGTTCATGGTGGCTGAGCTGGCAGGGACCGTTGCTACTTTGACATTATTCGGCATCGCCAGCCCAGATGCCTACCGGACCCAGCTATGGAAACTCGGCGGCGAACTCGGCTTCAATTCGAGTCCGGACCAGATCTTGTACGCATATGCAAACTATCGACCGATACCAAAGACACCGCTAGTTTGGTCTGATTTGTGAGTCTGGACTGCCACTCAGCGTGCCGCAACGTGAGCCTAAATGCTAACTGCCCCGCAGCATCACGAACTACAATATTGTCGTATCGGTGCTATCGATGTTTATTTTGCTCGTCAAGGTCGTCCTATTTATCATGCACATGTTTATCCCGCTCGTCAGCGTAATTATCAACGCAATTGTGCTTGCTCTCTGGTGTTTCAGCGCCTATGGTCAGGCTGGTCCTGACCATTCCGACCCAGAGCACCCAAGCTCAGTTGCGTGGTATATTGCAAAGAGCTGCAGCGTCGCGGAGGCGTCCGGAAACAAGCACAACTGCGAGATGGCAAAGGGATCATTTGCGTCTACCATCTTCATGATGTATGAATCTCTGCCCAACCTGACGGTTCCATAACTGACAACTCTTTAGTGCTATTTTCGCACTTACCATTGCACTAGGCATTTGGTCTATGATTCCCACAGAGGAAGCGAAGGAGGCGAGGAAAGCCAAGAAGGCAGCTGAGAAGGACTCGCCATATCCCGACGCGGGAGAGAAGCTATGGGAGTTAAGGAACATCCAAACACCTGCACCGGCCTTCCAGCCTTATACCCCGCGGACGTTGGCGTTCAACACATTAGACCGCCAATTGCCGCTTCGGGAGAAGACAGAGTATGCATAGATACTGTTAAACACAGGATGACGTAGGGTTATGTGGGTTAATCCCGGGCCCTGAGTAACTATTCCCTTCGTGTGGTCATTGGAGTTTTGGAGTGGCAGGGAGCGGGAGGGGTGATCAAGGGACTTCATTTGTGTCAAAATTACAAAGAATATACAAAGTCATAATACGATCCAGACAGTTCCAACAGGGATGGTGATAGTGACGCGAGAAGTATGTGATTCGGAGCTATCCTACGATTATGGGTATCCGCATTCCACGTATTCATTCCACATTCCCGTTTCCTTGTTTGTCAACTCCTGTCCTCCCGAACACCCGTCCCCTTTACCCCAAGTCTCCTAACAAACAAAATATCTTGTCCCCATGCCCCTCCGTACCACCGCCTCAAAAAGCCGTTCGTCCTGCTCTCTGTCCAACTCTTATTCTCTCCGAAAACTTGGAAAAGCCTCAATTACATATCCTCCCAGCCCACCACGACCGAAACAGAAAGACAGAAAGGCATCATGAACATCTTCACATTCTTCTGCGCACCAGCGTCGACTTTTATTGCACATCGTTGCGCCCATTGCAACGAGAATCACGCCGCGCCGCAAACGCAGTCCACTCAGCAGTGGCCGAACTACGGATACCAGGTCGAGACGGGGACCTTTGCAAATCCTACAAATCCTACAAATCCAGGCTTTCGATACGTCCAACTACCATTTCAACAGCAAGTCCATCACACCCAACAACCCCATC
>JPJU01002524.1:0-25694 GCA_000750735.1 Pseudogymnoascus sp. VKM F-4246
GGTGGGGGGGATTTTTTTTTACAGAGATTTGAGAGATTCACGATTTGGAATTTTAGGATATTTAATTTTTGGAAGAAGGCACTGCGCGCACGTATGAGGGGGAATGGGAAGCATGTTTTTGTGATATGCATATCTAGCATGTGTTTTTCATGTCTAGCTAAGCACCACGCGGGGATATCGATTTGCACACCAGTTACGGCAAACACATGATGCCCCGGACCTCCCGCTCCACGCCCAGAACGATTTTCCCCTTAGTACACCAGCGCGACGCGACAACAGACAACAAGAGCGACAGGCTTACGACTGCTGCACGAGATCCTTCTTGAGGGTACCGAGGAAGGCACGCTTCTCGGCAGGGGTCTGGTAAGCACCGTGGCCGAACTTGGAGGAGGTATCGATCCACTTGAGGTCGACCTTCTCGAGGGCCTTGCGCGAGGTGTGAGTCCACATGGACTTGCGGAGAGTCACGACACGCTTCTTGACACCGGGGATGGAGCCCTTGACCATGACGAAGTCGTTCTTGACCTCACCGTAGCGGACGAAACCACCCATACTGTGATTGTGTGTTAGTTGTGTTGAATTACATATAAAAAGATAAGTCAGTGGAACTTACGGGGTGATGGTCTTCTTGGAGACATCGAACTCAGTCGAGGCGTTACCCTCGTCAGCGCCGGAACCAACACGGTAAACCTTGTGGTTGCACGAGGTACGGTGATGGTATCCGTCCTGACCGGCACGGGCAACAGTCCATTGGACGTGCGATGGATGCCAGGCACCGATACAGGCAACCTTACGGAGACCCTTGTGTGTCTTTCTCGGAAGCTTCTTGGTTCCCCAACGGCTGGTAACACCGGAGAAACCCTTACCCTTGGTGACGGCGATAACGTCAATGTTCTCATCCTGCTCGAAGATGGAGGCGACCTCAACTGGCTTCTCGAAGAGACCAGATGCAAAGTCGACCTTCTCGGCGACAGAGCCACCGTTGATCTGGACCTCCATGAGGTGGGCCTTCTTTTGCTTGAGAGGGGTCTTGCGGATCTGGGTGTGGGCGAGGACACGGACGACGGTGCAGTACTTCTTGATGCGCTCCATCTCGCGGGTGATGGAGGAGCCGTTGGACTCGGAGTGCTTCTTGGCGTACTTGGTGAAGGCCTTCTTCTTGGACTTGTACCAGTTCTTGTAGAAGCGGCGCTTCAGGTCGTCGGACAGATGCTCGGCCCAGACGGTGGTGAGGGATCGGAGACCACGGGGAGTCTCAATGTAGCCAACAAGACCAACAACGATCATCTATAGAGATGTTAGCCATAGGCACAAAGCCAAGCGGGCTGCGTTGCTCGTACTGGTGGTGTCTCAATGACAGTGACAGCCTCAACAACCTCCTTCTTGTGCGACTTTGCGCCGGGACGGTCGAGGTCGCGGACGATGGTAGTCATACCAGCCTTGTAGCCCATAGTGGCAGTAAGGTGGACTGGCTTCTTTGCGTCATCCTTGGGGAACCTGGACAGAGCCGCAAAAGTCAGTTCAGATCCTTCAGAAGACTTGAACCCGGTTTCTTTGGCGACCCAAAAGGCCGCCGAGATGTTATCTAGGACAGGGAGAACTCACGACTTGACCTTTCCGCGGTGACGGGCGGCCCTCTTGCGAGGAAGGTATGCCAGAGAACCGTGGCGGGGCGCTGTATATTTTGTCAGGAAACTGCTTCTTGAAGGTCAAGAGGCACGAGATGCAATCCTATCGTCGTCGCAGCTGGGCTTTCCAGGTCGAAAGAGTCCGCGACTTCGATGGAAGGCCTCTCGCAATACCAAGAAGGATTGGAATGCGTACCTTCGAACTTTCTGTGAGACATGGCGATTGTCGTTGTTGTCGATTGAAGAGCTGGAGGAAGAAGTCCAAGTGCGCCGCAATTGAAAATATTGAGTATATTGTTGTGTGTGGGCCGATAAAAGTAAGCGAAAAGTGGTTAACTAGAAACGGGTTAGCGTGAGTGTGGGCTCTGTCCCGCCCGAGTCTCAAATGAGGCACGACCGCTATGAACATCAGCAGCTCAAAAAGACGGCAATCATTATAATATCTGTTAATTACCAAGATCTCTTTGACCCCGTTAATATATGTATTGCCTGCTCTTACGAGACTTGTGCCGACATAGTAGCTCTCTTCATTAAGACAGATGCAAGTATCGGTTTTCATCGTAAGATTTGCTATACCAAAATCTATCAAGTCTGTCTTGTCTATTGTCTTTCATGTGTCCGCTTTGCTATTGCTCCATTTCCAAATGTATCATTTAAAACCAAAACGCCCGTGAGAAAATATCCAACTTGCAATCACTATTGCTTCGCATCGACATTCTCAAACCTCTCCTCCGTCGTCACAAACCCAATGCTATCATCCTCATCCCTAGCTGCATACTCTTCTGCAGCCAAACCAGCTTTGTTGCCTCCCCTCACCCCCCAAACCCAAGAGCCATCTTTATCCAACATCCACCCCTCCCCCTTTGGTACCAGCCCACTCTTCCCCTTCACTGAGCTCAACTGCATAAGCTCTATATCACCGTCGGCATCTTCCCCCCTCGTCCTCTTCCTTCCCATCTTCCTAAATGCCCTTGGCAGCGCAGCCGGCATCTTTATCTCCTGAACCTTAAACTTCACCACCTTCAGATCAATCACTTTCTTCTGCTCCTCCACTGGAGGCAACATCCTGATGTCCGATGCCTGACCAGGCATCACAAACAGTGCCGCTGAGACAGACGTACTCGCTGCCAAGCAGGAGACAAGGCCCATATTAGCCTCTAGACACGGAAACTCGGCTCGCAGCAATGCCTTGTGATTGAGGCGACGGTTGATGCCGGCGCAGGTGAAAGCGAAGAATATGCACATGCCAAAGACGGCGAGACAGCCGATGCCGAAGGCCCATGATGGGTATTTGTAGGGCGGGGCGGGCTCGGGCTTGATATTGGGAACTTCACCGGTGGTGTCGTCGGGGGTGTCGCGGGCGAGGAGTTGGGCGGCCAGGAGGTAGGGGAGTGAGTGAAGCTTTATGGGAGGCATTGAGATAGGTTGGATATGGAGGTTGGATGTATTGTTTTTGCTTGGATACTTTGCTCGTCTGCCGGTGATCTCGAGAGATCACGGCACAAGCCTTATAAGGTTTGCCAGATGAGGAAATGTTATAAATCGTGTATGTGGGATTTATATGTGTGAGGATGGTTTTTGACGAGATTGTTACTGAGCTTGTTGTGTAGACAAAAGAAGAGAATATGGGCATGGTGCGAGACATAAATGGGAAATAATTTCCAAATGAACTAGGTGTTGGTGTGCTCTAAGCGTTGGTCTAATTATCGTATGATAATATTTAGCTTCATTGGCGCACCCCATGGGGAGCTAACAAGTTACCCCAGCCCAAATCAGCGCAGTCATACCATCAGAACGTGGGGTAACTTTTTATTCGCTCAAATTCTCAAATTCATGATATCGCTCATGAGCAGCCATGGCAAAAGCTGGCATAATTGCGTTGCACACAGTGCACTTGCCCGAATCTGATTCTTCGTCAAAGTAGAGAGACTCGTCGTCGACAGCATCCTGCGTCATTGGTATCACATCTTCAGAGCCAGTAGCTCCCTTCATGATAGCGTCATTGCCAGCACTTGGCTCGGCTCTAATGGGAGCGTGTGACCTACCAACACCGTTAGCTCCGTGGTGTTCAACAACCCAATCGGGCGGCACGTCCTTGTCTTCCACTTTCCATTCCTTTAGGACTTCTTCTTGGTGCTTAAACATGCGACTAATATCTCGTCCTCGGCCCTTAACGGTCTCGCTAGCCGTCTCCACCATGTTTGCGACGCAAATGTTGATGAGGTTTAAGCTCTTACCTTTACCGTCGTGGAGGCGATGAAACAGAGGTATTAGAGTTTCCAAAACAAGCTTCTCAACTAACGCATCCACACCTTCCCGCAAGTTAAAAACAAAGTTTGGGAGAGGGCAAGAGCGGGAAATCCGATTGAAACCCCTCTGGCGACTCCCATCTGGATTCCGCGGGAGTTGGGGTCGGGTTGAGAGTCGTATTGTTTTCGGATGCGCCAACCATCGTTTTTTCCCAGCGTTGTCTTCGTCGGGTTCCAAAAGATCAGTGTGCATCCTGTTGATGAGGCTAGTAGCGAGGACCCGTAGCTCCTTCCGTACTTCAGGGAGGGTACTGATACCTCTATAACTGTCTTCAATAGATATCTGGGTCGGAACACGCTTGAGTGTCTGAACTTCTGATTCATCGATTCCGTTTATTAGTGCCCATGCCTTTCCGCCTATCCCACGTTCAGCCCCTACCCCTCCGAGTAGCTCATCAAGAAGCTCTGGCCCCATACCCGGAAAGAGACGAACGTCACGAACCGCAACAAACTCCCTCGGTGCATGAAAGTCGATCTCAACTTCCGAGTCGACTTTCCGTTCAAGAATATGGTCTCTTATTTTTTGTGACATCTTGAATCCAATCCCAGGGATCTTTCCGATATCGTGGGTGTCCAAAAATTCTATAACGGTGCTTGTTCGTTGTGCGGGGTCCTCATGAGAGGTACTTTCGTACGGAGGCATCAATGTTGTCTGTGCCTTGGGCTTATGCAAGTTGCCAGCCAGCTTGGCTAGCAATTTTGAGGTTGAAATCCCAACAGTAGAAGTATACCCCTTGTCCTCCTCAAGCCGATGACGAAGGTATTGTGCCAGATGTGAACCGACTCTTAGCCGTATGAGGAGCTCTTGGTCCTTCCCGGCGATTTCAGCCGCTGCATCGCCAACATCCGGATATTCATGGCCAGCAGTTCGAGACGCATCGAAGGAAAACCCGACCGTCGGATCATCACGGGACAGGTTGAAGAATGCGTGGCTGAGGTCGTTCGGGTTTAGCAGTGACTGGTTGTATGCTACAATGTCTGTGACGTCGAGAAAGACCTCATCGAAGCCAAGCTTCTCAACCTTGTTGTTCCAGGTGAAGGACTCCAAGAACTTGTAGAGCATCTTCGAGGCATCCCGGAAGCGGTCCAACTGCTCGCCCAGCACAACCACCATGTCCGGGCATTTTTTCTTTGCCTCCGAAACGAGCTGGAGTTTGTGCAGTCCCCGCCGACGCGCTTCGTAGTTGCAGGTGACGATAATCTGTTTCTGTTGAACACCGAGCGGGACACTTTTTAGGGCAGGATTCTCAACCTCGAATACGGATGCGTAGAAGCAGTCATAGTCCTAGAAATCGGTTAGATTCAGCATATGTCAACCTGCTTGGTGAAAAGGCCCTTACGAAGTGGATAATGATCCTGTCATCGTTTCTCTTCAGCGATGACTTCGCCGTTGTGGTCATGGCATCTCATTGCAAGTGATACATGTATTACACTGTCCGAGTGATAATAGACTAGGCTGCTCGGAATACAGCACTACTCGAGCAGTATCGGCGATTTATCTTTCATTCTTTCAACAAGATTCAGGTCACAGGATACGCGACGGATTCACGTGAGTCCGCGTTAATGACCTTGGACCTTATCTTATCAGGTTCTGTCAGCGGTACCGTCACGAGGTACTAGGATTTGTCAGGAAGGTGCGGAACGGACGGGTAATATGTCTTGTGTATATCAGTAAACTAATAAAGCTAAGAGGAGAAATAGTGTATATACTGTACTGTGTACATAGCAGAGAAAGTTGTCGCATTCCCCTCAAATTCATCTCCCAAGGACGTCGTGAGAATTTTCGCCCTTGGAGATATCTATCGTTATCGTCGCCACCGTCTCGCCCGGATTACCAGGTCCCACAGGATAAACTCGAGTGCCGGAGGGCCCATTGTTCTATAACAGTTCTTTAATATGCATGGGTGTGAGTTTGCCATTCGTGTGCTCTCGCACGCCATCTCCCCCCTGTTGTTGTTCACATCTCACAAATTCCCCATGAAACCCCATGAAACAACCCTGGATAAGACACAATTCTGACATGCATTGCTTGCATATTTAGTCCTGGGCCAAGCCAATCCCGGCCGATCCAGCAATACACGATGGCGCTTCGCGCTTCTATCCTTGCTGGCGCTCTTGCCGCCGCCGAGCGTTGAAGCCAGCATCGTCCTATCCCGAGACGGTACAAGAGGGGCTGTGGCGAGTGAGAGCTCGATTTGTAGCAATATTGGAATAGATCTCATAAGGCGCGGCGTGAGTTATCATCCCGATTTCAGCGTCTAGAGCCGTACTAATTAACCTCAAGGGCAACGCTGCAGACGCCGCAGTTGGCACGACATTATGTGTTGGTGTTATTGGGATGTATCACAGCGGCATCGGCGGCGGCGGTTTTATGCTCGTGCGCAGCGAGACGGGCGAGTATGAAGACGTTGATTTCCGGGAGACGGCGCCGAGCGCTGCGTATGAGGATATGTATGCCAACTTCACTATTGGCAGCATAGTTGGTGGGGATGCAAGCGGGGTTCCAGGCGAACTGAGGGGCTTCGAATATTTACATAAGAAGTATGGGGTAAGTAATGTCTCATCGTAACTGGACAGGTGGAATAAAGCTGACGTTCTACAGAAACTACCATGGGCTATGGTTGTAATGCCGGCAGCGAAAGTTGCAGAGAGAGGGTTTACAGGTACGTGATAGTGGAGACTGCGAACGCAAACCATTGCGGTCATAGCATGGTTTTGGCTTCAGGGTGAGGGCTGGGAAAAGACGTACTGAGTTTTTAATAGTGACCGAAGATCTTTATGGATTCATGATTGGTAGGGAAAAGCTAGGGCAATATTTTCTCACAGAAGATCCTAGCTGGGCAATGGATTTTGCCCCGAAAGGCAGACTCCTTCAACCAGGTGAATTAATGACACGGAAACGGCTCGGAAAGACCCTACGAACGATTGCGAAGCAAGGAGCAAGTGCTTTCTACGAAGGGCCTATTGCAGACGCCACTATCCGGGCTCTCCAACTCGCAAACGGCTCTATGACCCTAGACGATATGTCAAAATATGAGATAATAACACGCAAACCTGTCAGCATAGACTATAGAGGGTATAAGATATTTTCGACCGGCGCCCCAAGCAGTGGAGCAGTGGCGTTGAATACCTTCAAGATCATTGAGGGCTATAACATGAGCGACCCCGATAATTTGAACCTCAACACACACCGACTAGACGAAGCTATCAAGTTCTCATACGGAAATCGCAACGAACTCGGCGACCCAGACTTTGTTGAAGGCATTGCCGATTTTCAATCCCAAATGCTGGACACAGCAAATGCAAGCGCGACTCGGAACAAGATATCGGACGACCACACCCTGGATCCAACTGCCTACAACCCGAAGCGCCTCTCCCACCCCGACAGCCACGGAACCTCACACGTCGTAACGTCCGACGCCTCGGGCCTGTCCATTACGCTCACCACGACCGTAAACCTATCCTTCGGCAGCCGGCTCTGCGTCCCCGAAACCGGTATCATCATGAACAACGAAATGAACGATTTCTCCATCCCCGGTGTCTCTAATGAATTCGGCTTCGTCCCCTCCCCAAACAACTACATCCGCCCCGGCAAACGCCCCCTATCCTCCATCACCCCCGTTATCGTCGAGCAGGCCGATGGGTCCCTTTATGTCGTCACCGGTGCCGCGGGAGGTTCGCGCATTATCACCGCTACCATCCAGGCGCTCTGGCACGTCCTCGACCATGGCATGACGATGCCCGAGGCGCTGGCGCAGCCAAGGTTGGACGATCAGCTGCTGCCGGCGCAGGTACGTTTTGAATTAGGGTATGATAATGCCACCACGGCGTATATGCGTGCGAAGGGGCATAATGTTACATGGACGAGCGAGTTGCTCAGTAAGACGCAGGGGATTAGGAGGCTGGAGAATGGGACGTTTGAGGCGGCAGCGGAGCCGAGGCAGAAGAATAGTGGGGGGTACGCGGTGTAGGGGGAGCTTGGATACCCGTGATTTTATACGAACTACTCAGAAGACTTTAGATAACGATGAAAAGATATTAGAAATATATATTTATATCTACCAAGGCCCACTTAACGGAGGCGATAGGAGCGGCGGGACGAAACTTGGACCAGAAAGGGTCTTAGGGGAGACCACAGCACTGCATCACCCTTGTTTAATTGTATGAGTTTGGATTCCTAAACTCGCGCTGTGTCTTATATCTATATTCCTGTCCTTGTGATCTTGAAATGCAAACGAGTAGGGAGAGGATAGCGAGGAGGCCTTTGGTATGTTATACTGTGGTAATTGCTCGATAATCACTTTGGAGGGGTAAATAATAACACATTTTTAAGATATGAAGAACTATGAGACACAAATTATAGTATGCAGCAACTTAATACCAAAATGCCGCCCCCTCCCCGCTCTCCTCAATGCCTATGACCACGCGCAAGCCGCGTTCGGCCCCTTAACCACAACCTTTATCAACCAGTGCAGCGCTGCCTCCGGCGAATCCTGCGCCACGCGGTGTCCAGCATTGGCAAATGTGTAGTAACTGAGTCCTCTCTCCTCTCGCCCCTTAGCATCACTAAAGCTATCAGTAGTCGGCGGGCGCGAGAAACCTTGAGATCCACCCCAGGTCATGTTCTGTAGCACTAGATCTTGGCCCGTGTGTGGGATCACAAAGTCCAGGAGGCCGCTGAAAATATGAACCTTGATGCCTTGGGATATGATAGTGGGGATGATGGTGTAGGCAGGCGGTTGGGGGTGGTTGATGAACCTGTCTGCGCCAACGAGGGTGCTAGTAAGGCCATAGTTGCATGCCGAAAATGCGAGGCGCGGGGCGTGGATGGCGGCCTGGACGTCGGCGCGGTTGAGGTAGGCGATATAAGCGTCGTCATAGTAGAGGCCTGTGTTGCCGTGCTCGTTGACGTTGTAGGCTTGGAAGTCGCGGCCCAAGGACGGGGCGAGAAAATACATATATATCGCGTCGTAAGGGTCGCAGACGCCGAAGCAGGTGTCACCGGTGTGATTGATGAGATAGGCAAGGCGCTCAGGTGTGTTAGCACCGCCGTCGTCAAAGCCGCAATTGACGGGGTTGTAGTATGGGGGTAAGGGGGGGTCGCGCCTGAAGTTTACGCCAGAGGGGTTACCTGGGATCATAATGGGGCCGGTGGGAGGGTATTTGATTTGGTCCCGGACGGCGGGGAAGCCGCAGTCTCTGTCACCCTTGTTTAAGGCGTTCCATATGTCAAGAGGCCTATTTATGTTAGCGTGGTGGCCGTGGATGCGGGAGGGATAAAGGGGCTTACATGGAGGTTCCATAGTAATTTCGGTGCTGCTCGAGATATCCGACTCCGGCTACGTTGCCCATTGCTGCCCAATTTCCCCATAGTGCATCTCCCAGACTGAGAGAGGAAATTTTGACCTTCAAGGTCTTCTCCTGCGCCTGGATCTCCTTGGCGATATAAGGGAGAAATACGCCAGCGTAGCTCTCGCCCATCAGATGGATCTTCTTCTTCCGCATCTCCGGGAACGTGTTGAAGAAAGAGTCAAGCCATTTCACAACAGCAGCAGTATTGTGGTTGTTATCTGTGTTGTCCGAGTCACCAGTGCTGAATCCTGTCCCAATGGGCTGGTCGACGTACACGATATTCGCGCCTCGGGTCCACGAATAGGGGTTGCGTTGCGGCTTTGTTGCCGTCCTGGGGAACGTGATCGGACCGTGAATTTTGAAGAGTCCAAGTAGAGAACTGCATGACGGGCCACCATTGAACCATATAATGAGGTCATTTTTGCCCTGCTGCGTCTCTGCCTCCCACAGCCAGAAGAAGAGTGAGTCGCTGCCAAAACCGGGGCCAACCTTCAGACTGCCAGCCCATGATTTAGGGATTTCGAAGTTGACTTGAGGTAACGATTTCACCAGATACTCTGCAGGAAGTCAGCGGCTGATTATTTATTTTTCTTATTCCAGAAATTAATGGGTGTCACTTACGGTCAGCTGCATTACCGGCGTTCCTGTCAGGCGGTAGCCCAGCCGCTCCCACGGCAAGTAGCGCAATAGACGCAAGAGTAACCAACAACTTCATGACGAGCGTACCGAAGGATACAGGGCCAAGAATGTTCCAGCGAATGGATTTAGAGAAGGAGAATTAATAGTTCTAATGAGGGACATGGCAACGTTTTTAAGTCCTTCTAGAAGAAATTTGAGCCCCTTTGGAAGTTCTGAGGTCTGACCTGGTGTGGTCCCGTGGAACTTCTCGAAGCACGAACGGGCCGTGAAGAACAATCGTAAGAACGAATGTCTTGGCTGGATAACAATCGTAAGAAAACGGACAATACTAAGGGAGGGGCCGCTACCGACCAACTTAAATGAAAGTGGCCTGCGAGGATTGTGAGAGGCCGCAGCTCGCGAAGCAAGGGAGTGGAACTCCTGAAAGGGTAATGTACCGCCCTGGCTTCTTATTCGAAGAATTTTGTGCTGTGCTTGCACCACGACAGAACCACAGCGACACAGTATCGGTTCTTGCATATTATTAACTCTTAGATAGGAAGCTCCGCCTGAGATCCAACACAGCTAATACTCATTTGTACATGATGCTCAAGGAAGGCCTACGAAACTAATCAGACACAGAACTACTCCATGACATGGACAAATCATAGCTGAGTTTTGATTTCCATAATTGTGATATCGATTCCTAAAATTAGTTGCCCCGTTATAGAGCAAAGGGCGGTCAATAAGCTCAGCAAGAGTGAAAACAAATGGGTATAGTATGCAGCAAAAACAAGTCAACCTCTTCCTGAAGGCTGCCACCTGACAAACGCCAGCTTTGATATTATGCACCTCTGCGGAGGATAATCCCCTCCCCAGCACCCGGATAGTGTAATGACCAAAACTCCCCACCACCATGATGTGTCATGGCCAAATATAATCCCCTCATGGTGTAGCAATCCACTCTGAGGATGGTGTGAAACCGTCTCAGCCCTTCAATGAAGACGACCTCCCAGATAGATTCTCAATCCCCCACCCAGGAGCGTTGCTCAGTCGTATCTACCAAAACCCCCATACCCCTCATGTTCAAACCATGGTTGCTGATAGCTGCTATGATCCCGCACGCCACTCAACCCAAACTCCGAAGCGACGTTGATATAACCCTCGTGGTTCTTGATGCGTCCATGTTTGCTAATGTTTTTGGGGACGTCCTTGTCCTCTATCCAGAGGGTACGACAATATACGCATTTAACCGGGCCAGGTTTACTCTTAGCCCACTGGTCAAAGCAAGTTTTGTGGATATTGTTCCCGCATGCGGCCTTGCACCACAGAATCTCTTCGTTGGGCTTGAATTCCATGACGCACACGGGGCAATCATCCTCAATCGGCTTTCGCTTTCCAGGATGTGATGTGTCTTCTGAACCATTGGATGACTGGGGGGTAACAGGGGCGCGTTCGAATATCTCCTTGAGTTCTGTAGAAAGCAAAGCCTGTTGGTATTGGAGATGCTCTGGAGCTTTCAGGACTTTGACGAGAACCTAGGAACACATTAGCCTCCGGTCACCTTCTGGGTGAGCCTTGCGGATCTACTCACATAGATGATGTGTTTGCACTGATTTCCCCTGATCCTCGCATCCATGCATGTACATTTTGGCTTCTTATCAATCGTAACTTCATATATATTCCCTGTCGTGCCTGCCATGTCAAACTTCTCTACCTCATGCGTTCCATCGCCATTCAGTTTCCTTTCACGGTCAATGAGAAACATCGGTTGGGATATAGCACGATCCAATCGTTCCTGGAACTTATATGGTGCCCTAACCCGAAATACATGTAGTCGCTTTTCAGCTCGGTTATCCTCCCCATCTTCCGGCTCGCCGGCGTCCTTTGGCTTTGATTTCCGCTTCCGTGATCTAGCCATAGGTGCTTTGGCTTTAGGTTGTGACACGGATGAGTTGGTTTGGGTGGCAGAATTCCCATCATCAGAGTCATCAGAGATATTTATGACTAGCCGTTCACTCATACCCCCTCGCTTCCGCTTTTTGGGTCTAATGCCCTGGGGGACTAAGGAGGTCGGACCGGGGCCATCGTCAATTGGAATCGCATTGTATACTGTACTGCCGAGCGTACTAGCAGTTGGGAATACTCTCGGACTTCCTGCTGCGGCGCCTATGGCGCTTGCCTCCGTGGGGGAGTTGGACACGGTAGCTCCGGGCGTGTAGGACGCCAAAAAATCCCTCATACTTCCTGCTGAAGCATCTATACCGCTTGCTTGCATGGAGGATTCAGTGCTCTGAGCTGACTCTGAGTTGGTAGTGTAAGACATCCTCCGGGTGGTGGCAGCTGTACGTGCCCGTAGAATCAGGATAAAACAGGGTTGCGTTGGTGTTCTTCACCGCCAGCTCTCGTGAATATCACAAAAGTGCTGGGCATTGAACGAACTCTGATTCTAATGTGAAGTGATGTTATTTGGATGGCTACAGTAAAATATTGTTGCTGGGTGCTGTGATTTGATAATGTCGTCACTAATTGGGAAGTCGCGAAGTGAACGCCTAATCACGTGGGTGCCCATTCTGGGTTAGCTAGGGGTACGACAAGGGGCTCGTTGGACGTGACTGCCCAGAAACCCCCTTGCTTCCAGATGTGCTGATGGATCGGGGGAGAATTGCAAGGGCACCACGGGAAGGCAGGGTGCTCGTAACCATGAGTTGAAATCAATCAATCAAACATAACCACATATCCCTCTGCTGATGCCAGAGAAAGTGTTGAGTTGCGTTCCACCAACAAGCACAGAGCACAGAATCCCATGATGATATGGATGGACTGGTGCCAGCTGGTCAGCATCTGAGACCCAGCAAAGCGATGAGGAAAAGCACAGTAAGTTTCTCGACCATACCGCGGGTGGTTTCGACACGCAGATCAATCACATATGCACAGCACAGCACAGTCCATACTCGAGTCAGCAACCACGGCGCTCGGGCCCGTGGCTTATCAACCTCTTGTTACTCTAAATGTAATGGTACGCCGTGGAGCCGGCATCCTGCTTTTCTTTAATGCGGCCCGCCTCATTTACCCCCAACGGGACAAAAAGGAGCGGCGACCTGGCGAGTCGTGCCGTCTATCCATGCAAGCCCGAGCAAAGGACTCGGTGCAGGTGTTGCCCTGTGCAAGGCAGCGGTGTGCAAAATTGTTTGCTTTCTCGAGGAAACGTGACGAGACGGACGGTTGCAGTTGGAATGCGAGAGATGGTGATAAAGCTGACAAACGTGACCAGTCGTTTGCATTGGTACCGTGTATCTCCTCATAGAGATTTTCACGGGATGTCTATTACAGGCAAAAACGGAGGTGCTATGCTATAGCTTATCTCTCTCCTTGCTTGAGGCCTGGAGAAGCCCGTGCGGTAGTCACGTTTGGTATGGTATTATCAGGTCTCGGATCGCTAGGCTCTGTCCCACAATAGTAAGTTGAAGACACGGGAGCGAAGGTTACTGGGATCCAGGAGACGCCAGTTTGGTACGCGGTAGGTGTGGTGGCTAATCCCCGAGGCAAACAGTTTTCACCGTCATGATAGATTCTTGTTCCCTGTCAAAATTTCTTGTGGGATTGTTTTGGTATTGCTTGTGGAGGGCTGAATGCGTCTTGTTGCCTGGATTTTAGATGGGAATTGGACATAGTACTATACTCGCATTAACTTCGGTCGTTATTGCGGACGTACTGTTGTTTTACCCTTTCTTTTATTTTATTTTCCCTTTCACTTTCCCCTTCCGAAGAGCTTCCGATTGCATGGGTTATTTGTTGGCTCATTCTGCCAGTCCATATACATATATGCATGGGCATCTGTTTATGGCTCTTCCAAAGAATCCCTTTGGAGAGTCTGTCATACTAGGGGTTCTGTCTCAGCCCAGTTTCTGCATGCACCCGCCCAAGGAAAAATGATCAGAAGTTGTGTTGGCCCCCCTGGTCGGGTCTAAGGGCTAAGAAATGCGAATACTAAAACTCTGGTATGGGCATATACTACAGCTTATTCTGCATCACCCAGTTTAGAGAAACAATACTCGAAATAGCGGAGCATCTGAACGTTCAGAGTTCCGGGGTTTGCGCAATATTTGGGGATCGGAGGGAGTTGATCCACACGTATTGGAAGGATACAATGGAAACACCAGATGGGAAGAGCCAGGAGCAGGGTAGTGATATGGTGACCGATCGTACCAGCTCGGACCAAAAAAAAGATACGGCGGGCATCAAGTCGTCTTCGCAGAATCCAGAATCGCCGCATGAAAACCGGAAGCCACGAACTATTATATGGGAGTCATATTATGGAGTTAGTCGATACAGACTAAAGAACCCGCGAACAATTGCTAGTAGTGGCACACACGAAGCGAAGGAAACATACAAGACGACATTGGCCAAGGCGGATGCTTATCAAAACGACGCTTCAGACAAGAACATAAGGTCGGCACAGAGTTCAATAAACGACAAAACATCGCCTAGCACCACTATTATATCAGAACCGGAAGGAAATATGGCAGCAAGTGGATCTGGAGATACCCCAGTGGGGCCTCCAGTGACCAAGGAATTACTTGCTGAGTTGGAAATCGCAATGGTTATCGGCAACCCGAAATTCCGGCATGATTTCAACTTTGGCTGCAACATGCTATATGCCCCAAAAGATGATAAGGGGAAATCAGATGAATTCTGGCACACCCTCCGGCTCCACATATCAGAACTTTATTCAGACCGTGAGACATTCCTTGCGAAGCATCCTGGTAACACCTGGACATTACCAGTATTGTTGAAAGAAATTGGCGAAATACTTGCTGCATTACTTCCGCAAAGAGATAGATCGGTAATCAAGGAGACCCTGGACGTTGACTTGCTTATGCAACAATTGGCAAAGGGCCAATTGAACCTGGAGCAGCTTGCGGACTTCTTCTCTGAGACGATGCGAAAACATTGTTCAGCTGACCGTGATTGTGCCGTCTTTGAGATGGCAAAACAATTAACGGACGGGTTTCATAGAGGCGATGCGAAGGATACAGTAGATGGTCTGGTAAACCTCCTCACAACCATCGAAGTAATGAGACTGGTACGTACGTAACACAATAACCTATGGATGTATCTAACGAGGTCCAGGATGTCACCAACCACCAAATTAACCACACAACTCGCATCCAAGACTTTGTTCGCTTCCAGCAGGCAGAATTTCTGAAGATAATTTCAACGGGAGATATTGATATTTATGGATCCTATGCCTGGTTTAATACCCATCGAACCTCAGATGAGATTCCACTCTCTCGTGGAGGAGGTATCTGGAAATTCTTCCGTGCATTTGTAGATCTGCTTCGCCATTCCAACGGAGAGCCGACACCTGATACGCTGGAGTTGGATAATGAGCGAATTTCGTGTCTACGCGTGGAATTGCTCAATTCGGTCAACATAAGTATTTGTATGACTCTTTTCAAAAACACCGAGGAGAAGATTATCGCAAGGGACACACCTGTCAGCAAAGAGCACAACCACGCATCTCGTCAGGTGCACTCTGTCCCAGTTACAATCGAGCGCGTTCGCAGGTTGGACCGCGTGAGATCCGCTTTATCTGCGATAGTGGCTGATTACTCGGATTCTGACATGGGCCCTTTATCTTTCTCGGCGTCATCGCGCAAGAAATTTGATCCATGGAAAGTTGCTACACCCGCCCTAGCGCTTGAGATACTACGAAGCGCCAACGCGCCTCTTTCTGATCCATCATCTGAGAAGTGTCTCGCCGTAACACTATCGAACTCTTCACACTTGGATTTCCGATGGCACGAACAGGCTGTATTTAAACGGCTGGGGGAACTTGTTCAGAAATATGTGGACGCATGGCTATCGCTCGACAGCGTGGCTTTATACCAAGTGGCTCCAGTATGTCCTAATGGATGTAAGATACATGCCAAGCGGAAGGTGACCGACAACTTGGACGAAATTGCGAGGCTCATAGCTTACATGGGGATTCTACACTGGAATGTTTGGGGAAAACTCGTGTACTTGGTTAATCCTAACGAGCATCCCATCCACTCTAGAGAGGCAAATCAGGACACTGGGGAAATGGCCAGCGAAAATTAGCCTGTCGACGATCAGGCTGGATATTCTAGGAGCATCCATGGCCGGCTGACTGTGGCAAATGCCATATGAAACCAGGAGGACTGCCACCATACCCGACTGCTGCGAAGAACCTTTCGAATATCACAGAAAATTCTGGTGTGTACTCACCGGACAGATGGTTTGGTTGACAAGATCTCAATGTAAGAGTACAAAGCCATGCGTATCCATTCAGTGTCGAGGGCTTATCAACGGAGTTTAACAAATAAAGCCGGTTGAACTATCGAATGCCTTGGCATGGAGCAATTTTATTGCCGCTGTATGGTAAGGCCAATATTTCGTACGGCGTGCACAGGAGTGTCTCATACACTGGATTTTGCGGTTAGAGATCTGATAACAGATCCAGGCGTTGTATGTATTTATAGTGCGCGGTAGTGTGGCCTTTCATGGCTATATATTCTACCGACGGATAATGTCAGATGGCAATAAGTGGTCATCTCTACTTGGGCGTGGTAATGCCGCAGAATAATTTGATTTTGGAAGATCAGAAACTGTCGAAACTCGGGAGTATAATAGTAGCTCTTCAAGGAGTACAAAAAGCCGGGGATAATGGAATAAATATTTATGCTTTATTTTATTATAGCCGGGTACAATAATACACTGCCTTTGCTATATTTAATCTACACTTTACAGGTTATTATCTATTGAAGAGACTTAATTTTCAAGTCGTACGCCGTAATTTTACGTAGTTGGTTTCCCCTATTTCCCCTGACCAGGCTCCTGACTGATGTGGTCGCCGCCGTCCGTGCCGCTCTCAACCGACGCCACCCTATCACAGCTCATTGTGATATCCGCATTCGACAACGTCAATAGCTACCCCGAAAGGCTGAACCTCAGCCTCTGAACCAGCCAACAACTCCGACAACACCACAAATCCTCGTCGAAAACGCTGCGATAGAAATGCGAGGCCAGAGCTAGCTAAAAGACCCGCTCGACGAGTTACCCAGAATGCAGCGCAACGGCGCCAACGGCGAGAACAATGGCCTCCTGGGTAGTGACTGGGAGGAGTTAAACGAATATCCAAGCCGCGCGGGCTCGCACTCGCCGTCCCTGCGGAGCGACAATGATGGGAACGCGAAAGAAGACGGGGCGGGGAGCGGGACGCGCACGCCGCGGACCCCGAAGACGCCAATGAAAGTGCGCTTCGATGTCCCGCGCGACGACGAGTCGCTCGCCGAAGCTGGCTATATGAACGGAGGAGAGACGAGTGAGGGTAGAGGCGGAGCTATAAGAGATTCGGACCATCTAGACGATGAGGATGACAACCGCGATGACGACGAGGGCCACGATGCGCCGCTGCTACCCAGCGCCAGCACGCCAATTGACTCCGCGCTAGAGACCCCGGAGGACCGCCCGACATCATCGCTGCAGGCTGCGATCTCGAATATGTCGAACTCGATTATGGGCGCGGGGATAATCGGGCAGCCATACGCGCTGAAAGAGGCGGGTCTGGCTGCTGGTGTTACACTGCTGGTCGTTCTGACTGTAGTCGTAGACTGGACTATTCGGCTGATTGTCATAAACTCCAAGATGTCGGGTCGGAACACGTTTCAGGGAACGGTGGAGTTCTGCTTTGGCTGGTGGGGATTACTGGCTATTAGCTTGGCGCAGTGGGCGTTTGCATTTGGGGGCATGGTGGCGTTCGCGGTGATTGTGGGGGATAGCATTCCGCCGGTGATCGAGGCCGTTTGGCCAGGCATGAAGGATATCAGGTTCCTGGGGTGGTTGGCAGGGAGGACAGGCGCGATTGTGGTGTTTGTTGGGGGCATCAGCTGGCCTTTGAGTTTGTATAGAGATATTTCGAAGGTTAGTGCGGACCCTGAATTCATGACCCGACAAGCTACTGGTAGAGGCTTCAAGAACCTAGCTAACTATCTTCACATAGCTGGCAAAAGCGAGTACATTGGCGTTATTTAGTATGTTGGTAATCGTCGGAACGGTGGTAACCCAAGGATTCTCAGTACCTGCCGAGTTGCGAGGCACATTCGATTTACCTCTCTGGACTATCAATGTTGGCATCTTCCAAGCCATCGGCGTCATATCCTTTGGTATGCACCCCTTTCTCCACCCCCGTCCCTCTCCAATAAACCCGTCTAACACCCCCCAGCCTTCGTCTGCCACCACAACACCCTCCTCATTTACTCCTCCCTCTCCACGCCCACCCTGAGCCGCTTCTCCCTCCTCACCCACGTTAGCACCATCATCTCTCTCCTCGCTTGTCTCGCCATGGCTCTCTCCGGCTTCCTCACCTTCGGCTCCCTCACCGACGGCAACGTGCTTAACAACTTCCCCGACTCTGCCCTCGTCAACCTCGCCCGATTCTGCTTCGGGCTGAACATGCTCACCACCCTCCCCCTGGAAGCCTTCGTCTGCCGCGAGGTAATGGTGAATTTCTTCGCCCCCTCCGCCGCTGCCGACGCCCCCGCCACTGATCATGAGTCTTCCGGCCATGACACCAGCACAGTTGTCCATGTGGCGCTGACCACTGGGCTGGTCTGGAGCGCAGCGCTCATTGCGACGCAGGTGTGTGATCTCGGCGCGGTGTTCGAGATCATCGGCGCCACGTCTGCGAGTGTCATGGCGTACATCCTCCCACCGCTTTGCTACCTCAAGCTGAGCAAAAAGAAGGACTGGCGGAGGCCAGCCGCGTGGGTTGTTGTTGCGTTTGGATGCACAGTGGCCGTGATGACGCTGCTGCTTTCGGCGGTGAAGATATGGACGGGGGAGCATCCCGCGACTAAGAAGTGTAAGAGTAATTAGTCCCCTAAGGTAGAAAAGGTGGCAGTGAAGGGACGGGTTTGATAGATTACGATATATGAGCGGCCATTTTGGTCTGTGTAGATTATGCATATTTTGGATGTAGAAACAATAGAAAACGGCCTATTGAGCTGTTGATATCTCCAATAATTTGTATGGCCCGTAGCTTCTCTTAGGCATTCTAAGTCCCCACTACAGATTTATACCCCCATCGCCGCACTCAGGCTTCGAATATACCAGCCTTGTGACCGGTGCCTCTGTGGCGCAAAATCGATGGATGTTTCGCGACGGAACTCAGCCCCTCGAATCAACGAGCCTAACCGATTTTGGCTGTCGTATATCTATCCATCCAGTCCATTGAGATCCACGGGTATCAGTACACAACATTGTCCAAATTGTATCTTAACTTCAGTCCCATACGTCAAGGCATTGGCTTTTCACAGAACCAGATTTAATATTAGCCAAGCTGCTCGTAGCTCAGCAAAAGCTGATTTGACGATCTCACGGCACAAGTGCACAATTTAGGCCGCAGGCTGTCAAACAAAAAATAAAATGAGTGAATCAGAATGGATCGAGAAGGAGATTGCGGAACTTGTCGCCGAGCACGGCACAGTCCCTCCTCCATACCTCAAGTACCCAGATATGCATCCATTTTCCATATTCTGGCGCATGGGCAGCGGTGAGAGCTACATGATGGTATTTTGGGGGTGGTGGGAACAGAATGCTGAAATGGACGAGAGGAAACGAATTGAATATATTCAGAAGTTCCCGCCTCCGCCTCTGTGGCTCACATGGGCGATTCATTTGATTTGGTATCCGGACGACGAAGAAATGGAGATGGATCCCGAGGAGACTGACTACTCCATATCCTTTGAGCGCACGGAGGCGCTGGGGCTTGGGACGGAGGAAGAGTGTAAGCGTGCGTGGGCTTTGGATAATGAGAGGGTCGAAGCAGAAATTAAGGCTAGAGACGAGAAGTAAAGTGAGGAGGAGAGTGCGAAGTAAAACTGCTTTATGGGTGGAAAATCAGATTCGTGTAGCTAGCAAGCGGCGAACCGAATCATTATAGGACCTTGAAGGCAGCCTGTAAATCTTTATTCCAGGGGAGGTCACAGAATATGACTGATACAAAACTTTACACAAGAAAAGGTTTCAAAATAATGCCTACCACAAGACTGAGAATATAGAATCCGTCCCCTTTTCACAATGCAACTACAAAAGTTTCCCATGTCGCACCCTTGGCTGCAATCCGGAGCCTGACGCCTGCCGCAATGAAGGTATAGATAATATAATACAAGAACCCCTTCATCTCACACCACCTTTCATTCCAACTCAGCCACTATCCTACTTTGGCACCACGCTGCTCACACTCGCGCTCCTGCTTCCCCCAGCCGCACTGCCTGGAGCGCTCCCCTCCTCAGCCTGTCTCTCCAAAAACCCCGTCCACAGCTCTGCCAGACTTTCCTTCGGCGCACCCTGCAGATCTGGGAAGAACTCAGAATTCAAACTCGGCGTGCTGGGCGTGCGGTGGAAGGGGCTCTGTGGGAGGCGTAGCGAGGAGCCTGCGGTGCCGGGGCGAGCGAGTCCAGCTTGCTCCTTTTGCTCCTCGGTCCAGGACAGGAGGGAGGCGATGACCTGGAGGATCTGGAATTTCTTGGGGTCGGAGCGGTCGAGAGCCAGGAAGCGGAGGAAGTAGTTTGTGACGATTTGACTAGGGGGTGTTAGTGTGCTTCTTCTGGGGTTAAAGGGATGGGAGGGGTGAAAAGTGCTTACCGGTCAACGTTATCTTCTGGCTTGGCTTTCTTGAGGAAGCGGAGGGCTTTGGCGAGGTGGTCATTTAGGACAATGGCCTCGTGACGCAGCTTTCCAAGGAGTATATTCTTCTCCTTGACTTCCTTCTCGAACGGCGCCAATCGCTCTAGCTGTGCCGTCAAGTCCTCCTTAGCCGCCTCCGCTGCAGTCGCTCTCGTATCTGCCTCAGCGACGACCTTGTTAAGAGCCTCGAGTTGCGACTGAGTCGTCTCCACCATCTCGCGGAGCTCGACTCTGCGCGCCTCCTGAATCTCCTGCAGCGCCCGCTGCAGCCCATCCACAGCTTGCGATTGACTGTCTCGTTCCGAGGCAGCGCGTTCAAACGATTCGCGCTGCGTGGATAGCTGGTCCTCCAACTCGGCGACGCGGTCAGCTAGGCCCTCGCGGATGGACCGCTCCTCCATAGCCAAGACCTCCCAGTCGCCCATCGCCTCCTTGGCGGCCTCGGCCTCCTCCCTCAGGTGCTTCGTCTGGGTCAGGAGGTCCTCGCGCTCGCGAAGCCAGTTCTGCTGGGACAGATTGTTGCGATTCCGCAGCGAGGAGAGCTCCTTTGAGTTCTCTGACTCCTGGGAAGTCAGCTGCGTAACCTGCTCCTCGGCCTTGTCAGCCGCAGCCTTGAGCGCCGCATTCTGCGTCTCCAGTTCCTCAATCTGGTCTTTCGCCTCCGACAGCTCCTGCCTATCGGCTGCCAGACGCTCTCCAAGAGTCGACTTAATCGTGTTAACTCTTCCCAGGAGGTTCTGATACTGCGACTGTGCCTGATCCTTAGCCTGTTCGCTCTCCTCCAACTCCGAGCGGACACTTGATAGTTCCTCCTTGTGCCGTTCCTGGATGTCTTCTAGCGACTTGCGCAGCTTCTCGACTTCCGCCCGTAGCGCCTCGCGGTCCTGTGACATGGCTTCGAGCCGGACACTCGCGTCTGTGGTGTCAGAGGCGTTACTCCCCACGCTCTCCTCGGGGGCTTCTCGTGTGGTTGACACGTTGCTTTCTTTCGTATCGGCGGGGGATCCCTTGCCATTCAAATGCCCCTCCGTATGCCCGTTCGCACTGGCGTTGGCGGTCTCGTCCGATTGTTCCGCAGCGGCGGATGTGGTCTGTAAATTGATCAGCGGGCGCTCGTCAGGGCGCCGGTGGACAGGTGGCTTCCGTACCACAACTGGGGAATCTGGCTGTGCCTCATCCTCTCCATCTTCAGCAGGACCACTTCCATTTGCTGGCGTAATCAATGGCTTGGCTAGGTCGCCGTTGAGTTTTGACTTTGACTTCTTCTTCTTGTTGGCCTTCTTCTTCGGCGCTGCGGATCGTGGGGGTCAGTTTTGGGTGTCTTTTAAAGTGGCCGGAAACAGACGTATTGCAACAGTGGCGAAGGGGAACGGGGAGATTGCTGACGAACCTAAGGAAGAAACCTGAGGGTTATCTGAGGGCGCAATGGCGGACATGATTGCTAATGTCTGAAGACGTCCAGAGCATCGTACTGTACAGCAGTTGTCGTACTGTATATAGCGGACTTTGTTTCGTTATCAGGACTACTCGTAACGGGCAGCTCGCTTCGATAAAGTAAGTTAGTGCCATCTCCCAACTTCCCTGTCCGCTAAAACAGGCGAATCGCCGCCCAGCCTTGCACACATGGAACATCGTATTGCGTTCAGCTACATTTCGATTCCAAAAATACCAACAAGTCGTTCGTTTGCCCGAGCCTTGACTACCTAGGTGATGTATTGCCTCTGTAAGGCAAATACACTACGGCAATTTATACGCAATGTCGCCCATATAGAGGTGGAACCGGCTTTTCGCCATGCCTTTCCAAAATCGCCATTCGAGAAATCGAGACGGGGATTGAGTACTTTCAACGCTCTGCGCGTGCAACAAACCTCATGTCACTTGCAAAGATCGGCAGAAGCAGAGGGTGAATCCTCTGCATATACAGCCACAGTCACTTCCAATGGCGAGAAGGCGACGCCTTCACAAGAGGGTGGCCATACCCCTGCGCCGGCTTTCTTCGAAATCACACCTGATATAATAGACCAATTGGCAGCTGGTGCAGCAAAAGATACCCCGAAAAGAGTTGAACCTATTGAGCGCGAATATCGAGAGCGGACGCCCGAAAGGCGTCCAGAGAGGAGGACAATCCCAGACAGGTCAGGGAGGCGACCTTTCAACAGAGAAGTTTCTATAAACTCGCCATACCAGGAAGATTCTTCAGCCCCTCGAAAGAGCTTCCGTTCCAAGTATACAGAGGAACCCGAAGTCCCCTCGCGCTTCCCCAAGAAGACCGCCAAAAAAGAAGAAGACGACTGGACGCCCCCACCCCGTCTCCCCTGGCAAAGCCAGAAAGCCGCCCTGAAAGAAAAATTCCAAGAAGGGTGGGCACCGCGCAAGCGTCTCTCCCCCGACGCTCTAGCCGGCATCCGCGCCATCAACACGCAGTTCCCCGAGCAATACACGGTGCCCGTGCTCGCGGCGAAATTCGAGGTCTCACCCGAAGCCATTCGCAGGATCCTCAAGAGCAATTGGCGGCCGGATGAGGAGGAGGAGGAGGACCGCAAGAGGAGGTGGTATAAGCGTGGACAGCAGGTATGGACGCGGTATGCGGAGTTGGGGCTGAAGCCGCCGAGGAAGTGGAGGGATGAGGGGATTGGGAAGAGGGAGAAGGGGTGGAAGAGTAAGGAGAAGGAGGAGAGGGATAAGGAGCGTGAGACGATGAGTACGACGTGGAACCCCAGGCTGACGAGGAAGCCGGAGGGGGATGGGTTTGTTTGATTTGGAATGGAAAGGGCTGGGGTGTACGATATATGGGATGCATTTAGCTGAGGCGCATGGGAAATCATTTGTATGTATTGCTGTAGGATAGTGTGTAGGATATTATTGTAGGATATAGAACATCAGTGGTGCGCTTAAAAACAACTCGTCAAGTTAATAGAGTCTTTAATTCTTCTAATCGCTGGTTACCAAGCACATCTATCTATCACAATCTATTGGATATACTTCTTGAGTCCCCTCAGTCTCTCCTTCGCCGTATCCAAAATATCATCATTCTTGCAAACGGCAAATCGCAAGTAATCCTCCGCCAAGTGCGCGTTCTCTGGAGTATAGAACTCAGTCGGCGGAATGGCGGCCAGGCCAACCTCCTGGATCAAGAACCAGCAGAGCTTGAAGTCCCGCGGCCTGCTCGCAACGTAGGGAGGGAAGGGGTAGTCCTCGGGCAGCTTCACCTTGCTGAAGTTGACGAGCACGAAGTAGCCCCCCTCGGGCTCAGAGTATGGCAGTCCTAGCTCGGGCCAGATCTCGTTGAAGCGGTCCATCTTGGCCTTCATCTCGGCCTTGGCTTCGTCCCAGAAACCGTTCTTGTCAGCCTCGTTGAAGCCGATAGCGCAGGCTTCTTGGAGGGGAGACACGGAGCTGTAGCAGATGCGCGTGTGGGCTGCGGCGACGTACTTGATGAGGTGGGGCTGGCCGATGAGCCAGCCTACACGCCAGCCTGTGGCGTAGAAGTTCTTTCCTGCAGAGCCGACGGTGAGCGTCAGGCGCTCGATTTCGGGGGAGAGCGTGGCGATGCGGGTGAATGGGACGTAGAAGAGGCGGTCGTAGACTTCATCCGAGAGGATGATGATGTTGTTCTCGACACACAGCTGGCCAATCTTGAGGAGCTCGTCTCTGGAGAAGACCTTGCCGACGGGGTTGTGTGGGGTGTTAAGAACGATCATCTTAGTTTTTGGGGTCACGGCGGCCTTGAGCTCGTCAAAGTCGACAGACCACTCTCCCGCGGATGAGGTCTCGGTGGCACCGTTTGCAGGTGGGTGAAGAGGGACATATACGACCTTTCCACCGGGCATGGCGATGTTGCTGATGTATTGGTCGAAGAACGGTTCGAATACGATGACCTCGTCTCCTGGCTCGATGAAGCCCATGAAGGCACTCAGCATACCCTCATTTGCGCCCGTGGTGATCGTGACTTCAGTGACAGGGTCAATTTCTCTGCCCCAGAATGGGGAGTAGGCATCGGCAAGTGCCTTCTTCAGAGAGGGACGGCCTGTGGTGGGAGAGTATTGGTTGCATTCGACTCTGTCCAGGGAGGCTTTGGCAGCATCCGTGATGAACTTGGGGGGGTTGTATCCAAAGAAGCCCTGTCCCATGTTGACAATTGGCTGCTTTGGAGACGCCGCAGCAGCCTCATTCACAATCGTCCTGTTTGGGTCAGCATAGTCATGGTCTATGTGGAGGCCGAGACACCGGGAATAGCAGATGGCTCGACCAAGCACCGAACATACCACACATCCTGTCTGTTATTGGAGACCCTCGCCGCGGGTTGCAGCTTCGCTCTGTTGTCCATCGTAGTGCTGAAGCTCCTCGTAGCCAGGCACTTAGTCTGTGTATGTTCGGCGGTCCTTCTCAATGCAAGAAAGCTAGAAAGAATGGGAGAGCTTCGCTGGAGTTTCATGAATATCCCTCCTATTGCAAAGGTTCAGAGGAAAGATGAAGCCGAAGACGACGAGGCTGAGATGGCGGGGAAGACGAGAAGTGTTACTCGAACTGTTCAAGAATGAGGTGTGAGTAACTTATTGTATGAGGGGTCATTTGGCGGCGGTAACTTACGGCTTTAGAATTCTAGCTCTGTACTCATCTACCAACAACCTAATTGGGCTAAACAGCTGTTGCGCAATCGAGTTGGGGTAACATGGCGGGGTATGATGTCCTAAGGTGCTAGGTGCCACTAAATCGAGACCGGAATCGGCGGAACAATGTTGCCCCCAAGAACCACCCAGGGTACAGTTCCGCACCCTTAATCTCTCAGCCTTGCGTCGCTGGCTTCATGCTCTGGAGCTACGACTTACCTTGCATGGCCACTCAACTTCATCCCAATATCCACGATTTTTGTATATACATACACATGCCGCCAACTTACCGGGATTGAGCTGCCTTTGTCTCTGATTTGGCTTTATGCTGCTATCAGCGACTGACTAGCATTGCATGCGACACTCCCAGGCTCTACCACTGGCCACGAGGCCACCGCATCCTCATCAACCTCCACCCTGACAACCGCGACTGACACACAACCATGGAGGAACCAACCACTACC
>JPJU01002527.1:0-10819 GCA_000750735.1 Pseudogymnoascus sp. VKM F-4246
CCACAACACCCCCCACCTAATCATCCTTATAAACCTGATAACTCATAACCATCATCCAGAACCAAAACGCGTCCCCCACCAACAAGAACGCCCACCCAGCCTTCCAGCACTGACAAATATTATTCTGCATCAGCCACGCCAGCGTCTCCATGCTATTCCCCCTGCTCTCCTGCCCGCCGACATACATCGCGCAGTTCCCGTTGACGTCGCCCTGCGGGCCCCACAGTTCGATGGATATGACGATGAGTCCGACCAGCCAGAGGATGAAGAGGATGAAGGAGCCGAGGATCACGATGCCCGGGAGCAGGGCGCGCACGGAGATGAGGTAGAGGAGGAGGATGAAGAATGCCACGCCCAGGGAGCCGATGGTGATGTTGTACGTGAAGTACCTGCCATTCATTAGCACTGGTCACATCCTTGCTTACTTTCAAAAGAGAGCAGGATGAAGGGGCTTTAGGGAAAGATGCAAAACGTACCAGGGAGTCCCGACAGCAAGCTGCGACTGCACAGAGCTGAAACTCGCAAAGATCCCGAGCACGGCGCTCGAGGCGACGAGGATGATGAAGAGCCAGAAGTTGAGCTGCGCGGCGGGCCAGCGGTATTTGCGGCGCACGAGGCGCACGGAGGTGAGGTCGGAGACGGTGGTGCTTGCCATTGCGGCTTTGTTTTTTTTTCGTTTATTCCCTCTCTTTGTTAAACTCGTGATGCTTTTTGGGGGATGTCGTTTGTAGGTATATGGTATTCGCTGATGCGATCGTGATAGAATGCGTCCGTCGTCGTCGTCGTCGTCGTCGTGGGTTAACTTTGCTCGCTCGTCGTCCAAGACCGACCACCAGGGTATCACACGCGTTTATAAACCCTCACTCACTCACTCCCGCCAGCACGACACCGCTACCTCTCAGGCAGCTACAACACAAGTACAGCACGAACTGACTGTACACTCCGCACCCTCAATCGTGGTGCAACACCCACAGCGACACGTCCTTTGCGCGATGCGTCTCCGTCCCAGGCGCGCACGAACGTGCCACGTCGGTTGGGCCGCGCTTGGGGTACCCCTCGTGATGCGCCGGGGCGAGTGCGTCGTGCGTCCGGTCCTGTTCGCGGGTGTGTTGATTCGAGATGTGTAGTGTGGTAATGTGGTAATAAATAGGTAACGAGCGAGCGGATTTTTCTGATGAATTGGTGGTTTGGCCTGGTGTTGGGTAAGGAGTGTGAGGTGAGGAGGGGAGGAGGCTGTGACGACATGACATGGCGATTGTGCTGATGCTGCTTTGGAGGGGGCTGGTCGCATCCCTGTCGCTGCCCGTTGGTGGGTGCGCGTGGGTGGTGGTGGGTGGTGGGGTGCTGTAACGGGTTTGGTGTGGGACCTGGACCTGGGCCCCTCGTGTTGTCAGGTACACATCCGCCTGGGCGGCGGGACGAGAGAGGTACGGTGCGGGAGGGACCGATTGAGGGGACCTGTTGGGATGGGTTTGTTTATGGATGACTGGATGTTAGTTGATACGACTGAGAACAGCTGTAATTGTAATTATAACCGCTGTAGAAAGCGGGTCGTAAATGCCTGAACCATCTCACTCATGCTCTTCACATCACCACCCCTCAAACAGGCACGGAAAACCCAGCTTTCTAGATATTTCATCAAACATTAAAATCTCAAAAAACTCGAACAAAAACTAATGCTAGTAGTACCTCCACAACGACGTTTCAGCTATCTACTTTTAACCCGAACTCCGAGTCCTCTCTCCTCTGATCTCATCCTCCGGGACCATCGCCCTATTTACGCGCTGGGAAGTAAGTAGTAGTCATCATCACGACGCCAAACAACAACAACAACAACACCACCAGTCTACGCAATAAGCTTCAGCCCGCTCCCGTTCTTCCCGACCTCGCACACCTCGCACACCGCACACACCGTGCCCTTGTACTTGGACTGGTACTTGCTGCCGTCGAAGGCGCAGGTCTCGAAGGCGCTGCCGCTGTAGATGGGCGTGTGGGACGCGGCGCAGATGTCAAACTCGGCGAACTGGTCGAATTCGATCTCGTGCGCGTCATTGGGGCTGCGCTCGCACGATGCCTTGATCTTCTTGGCCTGTTGGGAGAAAGGGGTTAGTACGCTATTATTTGGGGGGAGGGGGGGTGCCGGAAAAAGTCTTACCTGTTCCAAGACCTTTGCTCCACCGCCGTTGGCTAGTATACGGTTGGCAAAGCTTAGTGCAGAGCTCAAGTTCTTGTTGGTGTATGCCAACTTCATCGCGCTCATCAGTGCAAGCTGTCTGTGGGGAACCTCCAGCTTGGGGATGGTGAAGTATGCAGACAGCTCGAGGCTCTTCTTTAACTTCTCGGGCGACTTGGCCACCTCGTCGTTGGTGCCGAGGCGGCGGCGGCTCAACTCAATGGCAATCGCAACGCTGTACTCGGACGCAGAAGTGATGAGCTTCTTGGCCTCGTTCACCTCAGATGGAGAAGGCACCACGTTGACAAGCAGCGCGTGAAGCATTTGCTTGAAGATAACGGCTCCATCCTCGAGCTTGTTGGTGCGGACGGAATCGTATCCCTTTTGCAGGAAGTTGGCCGCGATAGACTCCAGATCATCTGGAATGAATGGTAGAACGCTCTGGGGGTTGGTCTCATCCAGAGTCCTCCTAACGTAGTTGACAAGCGGTGGCTGGCCTGGGAATGCGGGTACGTATGTTCTCGAAGCCTCAAAGATCGACATGAAACGAGGTTTTAGAGGCGCGAAGTTGACAGCGCCAACTTGTCTGTTGAGAAGCTGCATAGCACTCTCGAAAGAGCCGCCAGCGACGTGATCCGCAGCAAGCGGGGAGTTGCGGGCCCATAATTCGGCCTCGCTGCTTCCAACGCCTACATCTGCGCTCTCGATGTTGACGAAATCGCTCTCGGCCTCTGGAACGATATCATCGCCCATATCCCAGCCGGCAGCGTCATCTTCATCATCAGCGTCGATCAAGTTTCCGTTCTGTTTCGCGACTCCCTCATCCTCACCATCCTCAAAGCCGAAGCCGTTCGTTGTAGCGGCAGGCTCATCCTCCAAGGAGAGACCCTCGACCTGTCCGAGAAGTGCCTTCTCAAAGAACGATTGCGAAGTGGCCTTGGTTGGCCAGTTGGCCTTGTATGTGGATACCACCGCTCGTGGGGTAGAGAGCGGAGCGCCGATTGCGGGAAGCGTGATTTGGTCTTCGGTCAATCCAGTTGCCTCGAGGATGCTCTCACATTCTTCGGTCAGGTCATGGGCCTTAGCGGTCATGTATGCCAGCGGGTCTGGTGTGGTTAGTTTAGGTCCAATGGGAGGGATAGTAATATCTTACATAGGTCAATCTCCTTGAAGATCTGGATTCTGTCGTTGACATCGCCAAGGTACAGAGCGTTCTGGAAGCGAGCGGTGAAGTCGCCACGGTGCTCAGCAATCTTTGCCATACGCGCAAGCTTGGCATCGTCACCTGTAGCAAGGTAGAGGAACGAAAGCTTATCAAACTGGCGAAGCTTCTGGTAAGTCATCTCGACAATTTGGTGGTTTCCGTGGGCAAGAGCCTCGGTGCCTAGTCGTGTCCAAAGCTTAGGCTTATCAAGCTGCTTTGCCATCTCAACAGCAACATCGAGATTGCCACATTCGATAGCAAGCTCGAAGCGGGTCTGGGGATCTTGAACGAACTGAAGTGCGATTTCCGGGTAACCCTTCTTCTGCAGATAGGAGATGATGCTCTGACCAACAAGACTAGAGTTCTTAATGATTTGCAACATCTCATCATAGTTGCGCTTAACCAGGGCCAGCTTGAATCTGTATTCGGTGGGATCGATGTTGAGAACCTTGGGTCTTCCGTTTCTATCCAAGCAGTACACTGTGCGTGCCTTGACGCGAACAAGATACACTGTTTGGTCCAGAGTCCTAACAATACCATTGTCGCCATTCAGCAGGGTATACTTGATGTGGTTGAGAGTAGAGTATAGCAGCACGCCGGCATCGTCCCAAGTAGCACTCTTAATCCTGATCGTCTCGTGGAGTGTGCTGACTTGTTCTAATGTCTTTGTAACAATAGTAACATTGTGCTTGCTCAATAGAGCTGCATATGCTCCATCGTTGGACCAGACAACGTACTTGACTCCGCTAATTGCCAGCTCTGCCACATTCTTCTTCTGCTGAATGTCGTACAAGTGCACGGCAGTTGGCGTAATTAGTAGTAAGTTGCCGGTTCCGCCGAAAACGATATCGGAAGTACCTGCGGGGGGCTTGATCGTCTTGGTTGTGGAGTTGGAAAGATCCTTAATATCGATCTGCTGCGCCGCCTGGTTAAACACGGCAAAACGGTTACGAGCCACGAAGACGGCAGAGTTACCAGGGCCGCGCTTCTTGAGCTTCTCATCAGGGATGCCGCCATCCCTTGGAAGAACAATCAGCTCGTAGGTTCCCCCTTCAGCAGGCGATGCGACGAGGACAGATCGCTCAGCTGGGTTGTAAGATAATGTACGAGGAGGAATCCACGCGCTCCCAAGCTTCTTGATTGTCTCCAAGTTCGGGCTCTCAATGTTCTTCGTAAGGTCGTAAGAGCGGATCTGCTTGTCCTTGGTAATGAAGAAAAGGTTGTTTTGGTAGACCGCAGAGGCTGGGCGCTCGCGCTCCAGCTTGAAAACCATAACTCCATTGTCGTGGCCAGCCGCAAACAGGTTTATCTCCGGATGCGCAGCAATAACCCAGAATCTATCGTTTTCGCGCCTGAACGACTGCACAGACGTCCTTTTGTTCAAATCCCATACTCTAATCGTTTTATCTTCGCCAACCGAAAGGATGAGGTCTTGGTGCGGGTGGAAGAGGCAGCCGGACGCGTTCTGGAAATGACCGCGGCATGTATCGACCTCCCAAGCCTTGGTCTCGCTCATGCGCCACAGCTTGACGAGTCTATCGTCACCGGCCGAAACAATCAGCGGCAGCGTAGGATGAAATGCGACCCAGTTGACACCCCTATCGTGTCCCTCCAGCACAAATTTGACAACTGCGTCTGTGTTTCCGAACATATCGGCCTGGTTGGCATTTTGGCGGGCCATCTGGTCTTCGTAGACGTTCGATGTTGGAGCGGAGTGCTTCTTGCGGAGACCCGAAATGTCCCACACTCGGACCGACTGATCGAGGGAGGCCGAAACTACGAGGTCGTCCTTGGGATGGAACTGAGCGCACATCGCGTAGTGGTTGTGGCCAGTCATTGTGCATACTAGAGGTCGTCGTCAGTTGGTGTTCGTTGACAGAACACGGGGTACTTACTCAACGACCTGTTTTGCCAATTCCAGATACGAATTGTCTGATCATCAGACGCCGAGATAATCCAGGGCAACTCATGATGGAAGAAGACTGTGCGGACATAATCCAAGTGTCCGTTGAGGGTAAATAGGCATCGCCTTGTTTGTAACGACCAGACTTTGATTTTATAGTCGTCCCCACCAGAGACGAAGAGGGGTTGGGTCGGGTGGAAGTCAATGCCACGAACTGGCCCGTCGTGCTCTTCGAAGCGGTCTATTAATGTGCCCATGCGATAATCCCATAGCTGAATTGTCGAAGAATGCAGAGAAACAAGAATCCATGGTCTATAATGCATCAGTATAGTTTGCGACTGGCTGTGGAGGCAACCAACCGTTTGGGGTGGAATGCTATGCCTTTCGCCCTGGACGACTTCGATTCGAACTGTACAAAGCAATACGTTAGCTTGTCCATAATAACACAAACGCAGACGCTCAATGCATTGTTCTGGGCGTGCGAACCTTGGTGAGCATATTTGGGGAGGCCGCCATGGTCAAAAGGCGGGATGGGGTGAAGCTCAAGCTTCGAGCATCAAGGAGGGCGGTCGGGGCGGCAAACACAAGCCTTTTCTGAGCCTCCTTTTCCTGCCCAGATTGAAGAAATAAATATAAGATCAAAGGGCGGAGAAAAAGAAAGTTGCTACTGAATGTGCGAGTGCAGCTACAGTATCTGGAGATTATTGTGTGGTGCCCCCAAAGCGCAACAAGGTGGCTTTCCGGTGGAAACCTCAGGCCCCAAACACATGGGCGCTAACCGCATTTGATAGCTCTCAACCGTGTCCAGAATTTGTATCAGCCTCGTCAACCTTGTTGTCCTCTGGAGGCGGTTATGCTGTATATTCTGTAGCTTTCGAATATCCGGATTGTAGGCTATGTATCGCTTTGGCATATTCACTGCTCCATCGCGTTTTTGAAGGGAGATTCGTTGTATGGAAACTTTCTCGGAACTCAATCCCTCTTGATCTTTCCTTGGCTGGGACTGGAAAGAGCCTATATTAATCCAGAATGGTTCGGCTTGGGAACAAATGGAGCCTGACTGGCAGCGCTCTCGCATTTTCATGCCTGCAATCTATTAAAGTCTCGGCGAGCCCAACTATAAACGTTGCGTTGGCAACTTCATTCACTTCTGCGCCATATCTTCTCGAGTTGCTGTGAGTCCCTCAATGCCAGTGTTGGTCCAAAACCATTACTAAATTGCCATAGTGAAACTGCCGGAGAAGAAAATTCGACCTCATATTTTCCATTATTAGATCGAATCGCAGAAGGATACTTTAAGGACGCGAAAACAGACCATGAATTGTACAGCTCTTTCCTGAAGGTACTCCGAGATGACGGACACCTCGATTCAGAGGGACTCGCCTCCTATAGCCTTGCACTTTCTTTGCGGACATCTGCCCCAAGAATTGAGGCTCAATACCAATTTTATGACACGGCAATTGAGCAGTCAGGGGACGATTCATCATGCCCCGTATGGGTTCTTTTTGCAGGCAAGAAGCATTGCTCTCCGGCACTAGACGACGCCCATGGCACCTACAATGGCCGAAGGTGAGACATTTATCATTTTAGGGTCTGATGCAACTATCACTAACATAATTTAGGGGAACTGAACAGCTGCAATTTGATAGAATTACGGGAAATCTGTCAGCGCCAGCATCCATACTCTACGCTGACATTACGTCTCCAGAGTTTACCCAATTCCATAAAAAATTAAACCAGAAGGCACAGAAACAAGAAATATCATACCGCATCCGCCACAAGAAGCCGAATGTTGAGAAATCCAGGCCTCTTGTCATCGGCGGATACGGTGTCGAGTTAGCATTAAAGCGCACAGACTATATTGTCATCGATGACAGAGAAGCTGAGGCTCAAGTACAGGAGGAGTCGGTAAAGACAGAGGTTGTTCTTGAGGATGAAGTGTTAGCGGACTTGAAGCCGCTCTCATCTTTGGAACTGATGTCCCTTGCGCTTAAGGCGTCGAGTTTTATTATGCAAAGCGAAAACCCCTTTGAGATGTTGACTCGACTTTCGCAAGATTTCCCGAGATATTCATCAGCCATCGCTGCTCATAACATATCGTCTGATTTTTCTGACGAGCATGCATATAACCGGGATCAGATGGTGCCATCCGGTACGAATGTCGTTTGGATCAACGGCTTGCAGGTACCGACGAGGCAAATGGATGCCTTCAGTATGCTTGACATACTGAGGAGAGAAAGGAAGCTCTTGAACAAGTTTTCCCAGCTTGGGCTGACTGGAGCGCAAACGATCAGCCTCCTGTCTCACAAAGATATCGCGTTTACGAAGGCTGATGATGAACCCGCAAGATTTGATTGGAGAGATGAGGGTGACGGAAAGACCATCATCTGGCTAAACAACATAGAAAAGGATAAGCGCTACGATGGATGGCCGGCATCTGTTACAACGGTATGTTGGATTCCTGCGACTAAGTTTGACAACCACTAATCTCTCTGCAGCTTTTACAAGGAGGATATCCGGGGCAACTGCCTCAGGTCCGAAAGGACCTGTTCAACCTTGTTTTCCCAGTCGACTTGTCAAACCTTCAGGATGTAGAACTCGTCGTCACGCAACTGTCGGATTTTGTAAAAAGAGCATTGCCATTACGATTTGGTCTAGTACCTCTGACAAATTCCGATGCTGCTCTCGAGCAAGCCAAGATTGTCTACTACCTACTTGACAGCTATGGACTATCGACTACGGTGGCATATCTCAACGGATTTTATGCCTCAAAGGGCGCTCTATCGTCGAGAAGTGCCAATTTTGAAGCTGCAGTTGAGGAGCGTAAACTTCTAAAGGATAAAATAGCGAAATCACTGGAAGAGGTTCTAGATGCAAATGAAGCCGACGGATCAATCGCACATTCAAAACAATGGTGCTCTAGGCTTGGAGCAAACGACAAGGTCACCCCAGTATTTGTGAATGGAGCTGCTGTGCCGCGAGATGAGAATTGGATGCAGGGCATGAGCCAGAGAGTTCAGATGGATCTCCGACTTATGGCGCGCGCAGTTTATGAAAATACCGTCACTGATGATCACTGGCCTCCGATGCTGTACCTCCACGACGCTGCCTCTGGCCGAAACCCCTTCCTCATGCCAGAGAACGACAAAGATCTTCAACTGCTTGATGTCAACGCCATTTACTCTGACCATGCCGAGGCATTTGAGGGGCTTCCTGTTGTGAAAATCGACCCATCCGCTGCGCAGGATGAATGGGCGCATGTGGTTCTGGTAGCCGACGTGGAGAGTGAGCACGGTAAGCAGCTTTTGAAGGCAGCCGTCGAGTTTAGCAAGAGGAACCCATCGGTTGAGCTTGTTATTATCCCCAGCTCGGAATCTCCAGCAGGAATCGCAGGCGTATACGAGTATATGGCCGCAAGATCTTTCCAACCTCTGAAATCCGGTGTCGACCTGGGTAGCCTTGTCGAAGCCGTGTCTATATCCACTGGCGGTGAAGGAAGTCAAGAGAAGTACGCGCAAAAGGTTGCAGACAAATGGGCAGCGATAGATGATCTTTTGACATCGCTGAGCTTGAAACCTGGCCAGCAAGGACTTCTGTTAAATGGGAGATCGCTCGGCCCAATTCCGAGCGAGGTCGAGCTGGGAGTCAGTGAATTGGAGCAGCTACTTGGGTTCGAGCGAACCAAACGAATCAGACCTGTTCTAGCAGCTGTTAAAACTCTCGGGTTCTCGGAGGCAATCAGCGATCCGTTGGCGAGCTCCAAGCTCACATCACTTGTGGCATTGTCATTTATTTCCAACGTCCCCGAGGGAATTTTCGAGCAGGCATCGACTTTGAGAATTGACTCCTTCAAGGTATGGAAATCTGACTATACAGCTATTGAAATTGGCGACGAGTCGACTGCTTCTATTCATGTCCAAGTTGCGCTGGATCCAGCAAGCCAGGAATCACAACGATGGATTCCTATCTTGAAGGTCCTGTCAGAGTTGGATGGCGTATACTTGAAACTTTTCCTCAACCCCAAGGTCGTCCTGAAGGAAATTCCGATCAAGCGCTTCTACCGTTATGTTCTGGAGTCAAAGCCTTCGTTCAACGCCGACGGCAGTTTGAAGGATATCAAAGCGCAATTTGCGAGCGTGCCTCAGGAAGCTCTCCTGACGGTTGGCATGGATGTGCCAGCTCCTTGGCTCGTAGCACCAAAGCAATCAGTTACCGATTTGGACAACATCAAGTTGAGTTCTGTCAACGGCGATGTCAATGCTGTTTATGAGCTACAGCACATTTTGATCGAGGGACATTCGTCCGAGAAGGAGACCGGACAGGCTCCAAGAGGAGCTCAACTTCACTTGGGGACTGCAGCGGATGCCCATTTTGCTGATACAATCATCATGGCCAACCTTGGCTACTTCCAGTTCAAGGCGAACCCCGGTTTCTACAAGATAAACCTGCAAGAAGGCCCCAGTTCCAAGATCTACAGCATCGACACTCTCGGAGCACCGGGGCGAGATGCCGCGAAACCAGATGAGACAACCGAGATATCCCTCATCAGCTTCCAAGGCCTCACTCTCTTCCCGCAACTATCCCGCAACCCCGGGCAAGAAACCGAAGACGTGCTCGAGCCCACGACAGATCTCAAAGACGACATCGTCAGCAAGGGCTTTAAACTCGCCGAAAGCATCCTCGGTTTCGGCAAGAAGGGCACAGTAGCGGCACAAACCACGCAAGCAGAAATCAACATCTTCTCCGTCGCCAGCGGGCACCTCTACGAGCGCATGCTCAACATCATGATGGTGAGCGTAATGAAGCACACGACACACACCGTGAAATTCTGGTTCATCTCCCAATTCCTCTCCCCCTCCTTCAAGCAATCGCTCCCCTCGCTGGCAGCCGCCTACAACTTCGACTACGAGATGGTAACCTACAAGTGGCCTCACTGGCTGCGGTCGCAGCCCGAAAAGCAGCGCGAGATCTGGGGCTACAAGATCCTCTTCCTCGACGTGCTCTTCCCCCTGTCGCTCGACAAAGTCATCTTCGTCGACGCCGACCAGATCGTGCGCACCGATATGCGCGAGCTCGTTGATCTCGACTTGCAAGGGGCGCCGTACGGGTTCACGCCCATGTGCGATTCGCGCGTCGAGATGGAAGGGTTCAGGTTCTGGAAACAGGGGTACTGGAAGTCGTACCTCCGGGGTCTCCCCTACCACATCTCCGCGCTGTACGTGGTCGACCTACGGCGTTTCCGCGAGATCGCAGCGGGCGACAGGCTGAGACAGCAGTACCACCAGCTCAGTGCCGATCCGGGGAGTCTGGCGAACCTGGACCAGGATCTGCCGAATCATATGCAGACGCTCCTGCCGATCTTTAGTCTGCCGCAGGAGTGGTTGTGGTGCGAGACGTGGTGTAGTGATGAGAGTCTTGCGGGGGCGAAGACGATTGATCTGTGTAATAATCCGATGACCAAGGAGCCGAAGCTGGATAGGGCGAGGAGGCAGGTGCCGGAGTGGACGGTTTATGATGAGGAGATTGGGGGGGTGTTTAG
>JPJU01002533.1:0-23240 GCA_000750735.1 Pseudogymnoascus sp. VKM F-4246
GTTTTGCGAGATTTGTGGCGCATTAACTCGGTGACTGGGGAGGTTAGTAGGTGTTTGGGAGTGAGAGGGAGCTTGGTGGAGGGAATATTTACATGCATTGCGGTTTGGGTGTATTGGCGTGAACGAGGCTGGCGGCACAATGGTGCCGTGTATCTCCTCTTGGGTTATAGCATCTTGTGAATCTTCTTCTGTAGGTGAGGCCATCGCTATTGATATAAGAAAATTGCTGCACCTCGCAAAGAACAGACAAGTCGAGACACCTTAAAGCTGTTGAAGTTATGGTAGCCTTGGGCTCGAGGTAAAGTGAATAAGGGCCCAGGAATCACTGATAGCGCACCGATAAGCCGTGGTGGGATGACGTCCAGTTCACAGGTCCCGCAGCACCCCTCAAAAAAATCTCCAACGCGCACCCGGACCCAAACCCACGGCACCACAACACATGGATCGCTGAATCTGCCGCATATAACTGACTGACGATGGTCAAAAAGGGGCAGCCGAAAGGACCGAAGCCTGGGGCGGGGGGTGGAGCGAAAAAGGCGACTCCTGCTGCGACCGGCGCAGACGACAGCTTCATCGTGTTTTCGAATTCCGACAAGGAGCCCAAGCCTAGGAAGACGAACGCGCAGGCCGGGCCGTCTGGTGCGACTGGTCCGGATATATTGGGAGAGGCGCCGAAGAGGCCGGATGTCAAGAAACTTATTGGCGGGGCATCATGGACTGGCAAGCTGCCTGTGAATATGCTCTCGGAGCACTGCCAAAAACAGAGATGGGAGAAGCCCGAATATACAATGTCGAAGACCCCAGAAGGATACTCCTCGATGGTTATTTTGAAGGCGAGGAACCCGAAGACGCAGGAGCTTGTGAGCCTAGCACCGTTCAAATTGCCTCCATCGCATAAACACCTCGCGGCGAAACCAACCGCACTCGAAGCGCGACACTTTGCGGCTACCTACGGACTATTTCGAGTATGCAGCATGCGGAATATACATATGATGTTGCCTCCCGACTACAGGGATCTGTGGAAAGGAGAGTTTGAGGTTCTGAAGAAGGAGGATATCAAGGAGGGCAAAGCATGGATGTACGAAGCAGATCCATTTGCGGCTCTGAGAGAGCGAGAAGAGGCCAAAGCTGTTATGGAGAAGAAGCGAAAGGAACGCGATGCCGCGCGCGAAAAGGCAGCTAATACTCCTGGAGCTCCTGGCGGCGTTAGCCTCACACATCGGAGCGGTGGTCCCGGTGGTGCAGGGAGTGGCGCGCATAATATACACAGAGGCTGGATGAAGGTTCCAAAGGTTGATATGGGGAAACGAGCCAGGGCTAAGGTGGAGGAGCTCATTCGAAAGCATACGATCTGGAATCCACACGATCACAAAATGTCTGAATTTCAGAGACACTCTATAATCAAGGACTTCAAGCAGCTCGAGTTTCGAGAAAGTCATATTGAAGAGGCAGTGCTTGAATGCAAGGACCGTGAGGAGACCCTTGAATGGCTTCTTATTCATGTTCCTGAGGATGATCTACCGCGCTGGGCACTGCCTGAGGGTTATGTGGCCGGTATCAGCATGGCAAGCAGCGACCTGAAAAAAGAAGGCATCATTAAGCGACTAAATGAGGCTGGATATTCAATTGATCTTTGCAAGCAAGTTCTTGATTTAAACCAAGGGGATGAGGGAAAGGCAGCAGAAGCGTTACAGAATATTCTAATGGCCAGTGGGCAGGATGGCACTGCTACTCCATCCGAATCGACCAACTGGTCTGATCCAGATGCGAACCCGGATGAAATATGGGAAGAGGAACAGATTGGCCTCGAGTCTGTTTTTGGAGACAAATATTCCAGGCCTTCGCCAAATGTCTGCCAAATCAGGATTCAGCCTGCCAATAGGGGCCGAAATCCAGCAGTTGATACAGAAATCCAGATCCGAAGATCGACGAAATACCCACAAACAGCGCCTGTCATATCTATTGTAGCATCTCTACCAGCTTACATTCGATTGAGTATAATGAAGAGAGCCCTCAGCCATTGTTCTGAGGCGCTCTTGGGGGAACAAATGGTCTTCTTCATCGTCGACTGGGTTGAGCAAAACTTCTATGGTATTGTAGAGAGGCCTGGAAAGCTCAGGGAAGTGTCGGCGGCAGCATCTTCAATAAGTGAAGTCAGTGCGCCTAATAGGCAGAAACGAGCAAGGACAACAAGACATCCCCCGCCAATCCGATGGGTTGAGAATCCTAGGAGTAAAGACGAGTGGCAGCGAAGGCAAACGGACGCCAAACTTCAGGCGCGCATTGCAGAGAGAAGAACACTTCCAGCGTGGGAGATGCGAGAGGATATAATCGATACCGTCAACTCCCATCAAGTCACCATTATTTCCGGAGAGACTGGTAGTGGAAAGTCAACCCAATCGGCGCAGTTCATTTTAGACGACCTCTACGGAAGGGCTCTAGGTGAAACGGCAAAAATCATCTGCACGCAGCCTCGAAGGATTTCGGCTTTGGGCCTGGCTGATCGTGTGAGTGATGAGCGCTGCTCTGTTGTCGGCCAGGAAGTCGGATATATCATTCGAGGAGAGTCCAAGTCGTCTCTGCGGACTAAGATTACATTTGTTACCACTGGTGTGCTGCTCCGTCGGCTGCAGACATCAGGTGGAAGCAGTGATGATGTCGTTGCGTCGCTGGCTGATATAAGCCACGTCATCATCGATGAAGTTCACGAGAGAAGTTTGGATACAGATTTCCTCCTGGTACTTCTTCGTGATGTGTTACGGAAGCGGAAGGATCTCAAGTTGATCCTGATGAGTGCGACATTAGATGCCGGTGTGTTTGAAAGCTACTTCAGAAGCGATGGACAAGTTGGAAGAATTGAAATCAGTGGTCGCACGTACCCAGTCGAAGATTACTATCTCGACGATGTTATCCGAATGACCGGCTTTAACACTCTTCGCGGAGGCCGAGGAGGAGATGAAGACGACGGCGACACAGAGGGCATGGACGCTGATGTTAGGGCCGCTATCCAAAGTATAGGCATGAGGATCAACTATGATCTGATCGGCCAGACTGTTAAAGCGATCGACGCAGAGTTGACGTTGAAGAAGCAAACTGGTGGAATCCTCATCTTTCTTCCTGGAGTTGTTGAGATCAACAGAACTTTAGACTACCTACGATCAATCCCGAATCTGCATGCCCTTCCACTTCATGCCTCTTTGCAGTCTGTGGAGCAGCGAAGGGTCTTCCCTCATGCGCCTAGTGGGAAGAGGAAAGTTATCTGCGCAACAAATGTGGCTGAGACGTCCATCACCATCGACGACATCGTTGCAGTCATAGACACCGGTCGGGTAAAAGAAACCAGCTATGATCCTTCTAACAATATGAGAAAGTTGGAAGAGGTCTGGGCGTCGCGCGCAGCATGCAAGCAGAGGCGTGGTCGTGCTGGTCGTGTCCAGGCTGGAAAATGTTACAAGCTCTATACACGCAATGCTGAGATGACAAAGATGGCCGAAAGGCCAGAACCTGAAATTCGCCGCGTACCTCTTGAGCAGTTATGCTTATCAGTGCGCGCAATGGGTATCAAGGAGGTTGCTGCTTTCCTGGCGAGTGCATTGACGCCACCAGAGAGCCTCGCCGTGGATGGTGCTATCGACCTTCTCGGCCGTATGGGAGCTCTGGATGGAGACGACCTTACGGCTTTGGGACGTCATTTATCTATGATACCGTCAGATCTCCGTTGTGGTAAGCTAATGGTGTACGGTGCTATGTTCGGATGCTTAGATGCCTCCGTGATCATTGCCGCAATCCTCACCCTCAAGAGCCCGTTCGTGTCTCCCCAGGATAAGCGCGAAGAATCAAAGGCAGCTCGCGCGAAGTTCTCCAGAAATCAAGGCGATCTCATTGGCGACCTTCATGCATTTGAGCAATGGGACGAGATGATGAGCAACCGCAGCATCCGCCAGGGCGAGGTCCGCAACTGGTGCGGCGACAACTTCCTGTCATATCAAACCCTGTCTGATATTGCTTCCAACCGCACCCAATATCTCTCATCTCTCCGCGAAATTGGATTTATTCCCTATCGAATCTCGGCTTCCCTAAATCACAATAACTCGAACGTTGCCCTGCTCCGTTCGCTGATCGCTGGTGCATTCAACCCACAGTTGGCGCGCATTGACTTCCCTGACAAAAAGTTCGCGCAGTCAGTTAGCGGAGCTGTGGAGCTGGACCCAGAGGCGCGGACGATTAAGTACTTCAATCAGGAGAATGGACGGGTTTTCGTGCACCCCAGCAGTACGATGTTTGACGCGCAGACCTTCCCTGGCAATGCAGCATACATGAGTTATTTTAACAAGATGGCGACAAGCAAGATATTTATAAGAGATCTAACACGTAAGTTTTATGACATTTCTTCAGGCTAGACTAATGCTAATATGTTGCAGCATTTAACTCTTATACTGCACTGCTATTTTCAGGCCCGATCACTTTGGATACCCTTGGGCGTGGACTTATTGTGGATGGATGGTTGAGGCTCCGCGGATGGGCTAGGATCGGCGTTTTGGTCAGTAGACTGAGGAGCATGTTAGATGATGTGCTCGCGAAGAAGATCGACGAGCCGGAGATGGACCTCTCAAATAACGAGGTCGTTGCTATCGTGACCCGTTTGGTGGAATTAGATGGCATGGATCAGTAGAGGCTGTCGGAGGACCAAATTTAGAAAATTATATATATTTGGTATATACATCGTAACTACATAACTTTTCGTAATTCTCGTTGAGTTTATCATGCGGCCACCTGGACTGATTCCAGCATGTGAGGAAAGGTCTCAAAACCGACCATATCTTTCCATCCCCGTGACTCCAATAAGTCACTTCCCTCGCTACTCATCATCCTTCTCTCCAGCCATGCCACATATTCTGGCCACTCAGTAATACTTCCAAACACGCGTGCCTTTCTTACACCCCTCACACCCTCAAATAATCTTAAGACCCCATTCCCGCTACCCTTGAACTGGCTCTGAAACACCTCGACGGTCAGCTCGTCGACCCCACTAAATGCGTCCCTTGCCTCCTCAGCAGAAAATCCTGCATCGCATTCTAACCTAACAAACACGTGGTAACGCCGAATAAGACCGATGAGGCTGGGCGCGAGGACAGGGTCGATCCAACGGCGGAGCTGAGGGAAGCGGTAGAGACGCACTGGATGCGCGATGAAAGTATTATATGCGTAGAGGAAAGGCAGCGCTTCGTAGTAGATCTGCCTGCTTACTCGTAGGACCTCCGGGTGAATGGGCGGCGTTTCTACTACCGATGTTGTCGTGGATGGCGGGGGTACAACGAGGAGGAGAGCATATATGCGATTCCGGATCTCGCCTGGGAAGGCGAGGAAAGCAAGACTGTTGGCCATGGAGAACGGAGGTAACAACAGCTGAGGTGAGAACAGATATTGAAATGTTAATAAAACTTACAACATGGTAGAGGGAATTCGGAGCTCACAGAGCAGCTGTGAGACACTTGGTAGTAGCCGTCATTATCGTCGTCACTGTGGACTGAATCGGGGATAATTAACATAGATCTGACGTTTGATCTGATAAGATCTATTGAGATTAGATTCCGCCATGTGCCCTTCGCATTCTCGGGAACCCCACTATTTAAGCGGTGATGTTTCAATCTTGCAGCGGCCCCATGATTGCGCTAAACCCATGATCCGCTAATCCCGTGCCGGTCTCGGTTCGTTGTTTTGACACGTCCACAGCATATAACAGTCCCGAAATCTCGATATTCTCGCAGGTCGACCTGCCGTCATGTAATCATGGCAGCCTCATTCATTCTTTCTGCTCTTAGCTATGTCTTCGGCTGGGGATATTTCATCTCCTGGTCGCTCTCGTTCTACCCGCAACCAGTGCTCAACTACTATCGTCAGAGCACTAGCGGGACCACCATTGACTTCCCTGCTATCAACATCCTCGGTTTCGCTGCGTACTTCATTTCAAATACCGCTTTTCTCTATTCTCCTGAGATCCGACGACAGTATGCTGCGCGAAACCACGGGCTTACACCGACGGTGAAGCTCAACGATGTCGCTTTTGCCGCCCACGCGACGATATGCAGTATGATCTCCATGTCGCAGTACTTCCCCTCAATATGGGGCTTTAGAGATGGAAGCAGACGGAGAGAAAGGGTTGGCAGAACCGTGATGGGTATCTTCATTGGCAGTATCATAGGGGTTGGGGGCGTGGCAGCTATGGTGGCAGCCTCTCCAGGCACGGACGTCGTATCAGGATGGGCAGAGATCGACATAGTAAGTTCTGCATTACCAGCAGCTATATGAAGTTTGGAGTAAACACGAATACTCATTGAAATATCAGGTATACGCCATTTCATATGTCAAGCTCGTCGTCACCCTCGTCAAATACATACCACAGTTAGTCACCAACTACAATAACAAATCCACCCACGGCTGGTCGATCCACCAAATTATCTTCGACCTTATAGGCGGCTTTCTCTCGCTGGGACAACTCGGAATCGATTCATATATCCAACGCGATTGGTCTGGGGTTACCGGGAACCCAGTCAAGCTCTGCCTGGGTAACTCATCACTAGTATTCGACTCGATGTTTATCGTACAACACTACATTTTGTATCCTGGAGTGGGCAAGACTGAACACAGCGAAGGAAGGCGGCTTCTGGATCCGGAAGGGGATGAGACTGCTTAGACTTCCGACGGCACAGGCGCGGTTATATTTAACATATAATCGACAGTAAACGCCACCAAATAGAGCTACGTCACCTTCGACATGTACCAGCCATCGGTCGAAGGTGAGATATTTGTAAGATTACCTACTATTGCATGCCACTCATCGAAGTGGAGGGAGGGTTACACATCAACTTCTTAATGACTCTTTACGAGAAGATGTGACTGGTGGAGCAAGAATGCTGAAACCATGTGAACTTCTTTTCCACATGATCCCAGCTTAGCGAAACACATTAGTTTTAGATTTCAGCCTGGGCTATTTTCAGCCCATAGGTTCATTCATAGATACACATAGCTTAATGGAATATCATGCCTACTTTTCATAATTATAGCGCCTTCCCATTTCTAATCTCTGGATTGGTTCCCAAGAGTGGACAGAGTGATATCATATACAACAAATAAAATACCCAAACTCCTCATCGAAAGGGAATATAATTCCGCCTCCACTGTTTCTACTTCTTAGAACAGTCCCCATCCCTTACTCCTCTCCTTCTCTGCCCCCTTGATCTTGCTCCCGGCCGCCTCTCTCCTCTTGTCCCGACCTTCCAGGGCCCTCAAGCTCTCCATCTTCTCGAGGACCAGCTCCAACAGCTCCTTCCGTCTGATAACTTCCAAATGCGCGCGTACCTTGGGGTCTTCCCGAGCGAATCTGGTAACCTCATCATCGGACAGGTGGCGGCCGAGTCGAGCGTCGAGCTCTCGGGGGAAGTTGTAGTAGAATTCGGACAGTAGCTCCACGTTCAGGAAAAGGACAGCAGTCTGGGTGAGCTTCGATGCTACTACATCCAAGAACACCTCGGGGCAGTAGTACTTGTTCTTGAGGGATGCGCACTGCTTAGATTTAACAGCCACAAGGCGCATCTTAATTATATCGGCGCGATCCCGAAGGAATACCGCTTCTTGACCTGCAACAACAAAGTCAGCTTTGGCTACAGTATAAATAAGGAATTCGGCTTACCCTTCTTGATCAGTGCGGCACTGAAGCCCCCAGCACCGCCCGTACCATTCCCATCTACCTGAATCTCGCCCTTGCGTGCACGGTCCACAAAATTCATCACGTCTCTGAGCTTCTTTCGTCCGCCAGTACTATCTTCGACAGCCTTATGCGCCAGCTCACAGGCGGCCAGTTCCTTCTTCAGGACACGTTGAATGTTGTCTCGGCCTCGAGCCCATTCGGATTCTTCGACGTCAATCTCAAACTTGAATGGCTTGATGCAGTTTTCGACTTGGTCGCTGGTGCTGTAAAACCTCTCATTCAATATCCCGGAAGATGCTTCTGTGATTGTTTGGCGTGCAAAGGGGTGGTGTGAGAAGGTAGACTGAGTGACGAGTCGGTCAACATTGGCCTGAATGGCATTGGCAACAACAGTGGTCGCCAATCGCCCGATGCCTAGCTTCGTAATTGCCGATGTAGAGGCATCCAGTTTGCGGTGCCAATATAAGGAATCAGCATCTGCTTTCGGGAGATCCGCCAAGACGCCTGGGTCAGCAAGCGGGGCCTCGAGGCCATCGGTGGGTTTGTTCCAGTATCGTGCAGCTAAGAGATCCAGGACCCGTTGGTCAAGCTCATCCTTGAGTATTTCTCGGACTTGGGGCCGTCCGAACTCCTCGGCAAACGCTTTGAATGAATGTTTGAAGGCATCGAGACTCTCTGCCAGATAAGACTCTGCAGATAGCGGGCGGTCGTTGTACTGGACCTTAAACTCGTATGTTGCCTCCTCCAGCTCCTGGTGGATTGCATCGCTTGTATGCTGGAGGCTAGACGCCATTGTCTTCTCAAGTACCTGCATGAGTTTCTTGCGTAGAGTTGTCGTTCCTGTGTTCAGCCCATTCTCGGGTCCGAACTCCACTGGGTGGGCAGAGAAATAGGCATGTTCATTTTTGACGATGGCAGAGGTGATGTTACCACTGCCCTTTTTAAACAGACCAACCGATTGAGGGGCCTTGCAGACGACACCTACATAACCGAGGCGAAGAGGATACTTTTGATCGGTGAGAATGTCATAGCCTCGTCGTGGGTCAACTAGGTCCATCTTTGTGACGACTCCGATGGTCCGTTCACCCCTAGGGTCGACTCTTCTGCTGGCCCTCAGCGCGGTGGAGTTCGCAAGATCAACGTCAGCGGCCGAAATGGCCAGGATGATGTTTGGAGCCTGTATGTACTTGTCACAGAGATCCGAAATCTTCTGCTTCAACTCCAAAGGTTGGCCTTGGCCAACAACTTGAATATATCCGGGAAGATCAATAAGGGACAGATCCGGTACATGCGGAGAAGATATAGTCAGCTGTATAGGGTCGTCGGAAACACACTCGGTGTCAGGTACGGCCAGGTTGAGCTCCGTAAGCGTCCTCTGGATACTCGAAAAGTCCGTTATCTTCCCCAGGCCGAGAGCTGGAAATTCTCCATATTCGGCCATAGAGTCGGGTGTATTGACAAGGGTCAGTTCGATCGGGCGCCTGGTAACCATATTAGATCCCTTTGGCAAGAACTCATGTCCCACAATCGCTTCTAGGACAGAGCTCTTTCCTGATGACTGCGACCCGATAACAACAATCGATGGTAGTATGAGAGCGTCGGATTGGCCAATTGTCTGGAGGAGAGATCGGATTTCAATCATCTTCTTCGTCAGAACCATCATTTGGTCGTCCCTCGCAGCCTCCGGTGCCGTTCGGTCATCCTCTTCTTCTGACTGTCCATATCCATATGCTGCAGCAGACCCTGCAACGGCGGCAGCGGCACCGGCGCGGGCTTCCTGTGGTGATTCACCTTCGCCTCCTCCCTTCCCTCCAGATCCACCGGATCCTGTTCCTATTTCTTCATGTATGCGGAGCACCTTTTGTAACCATTCTGGCATTTCTGGCAATTCCTCCTTTGTATTTTCAAGCCCACGCTTCATCTGCTCGGCAGTGCCTGCCACGGTGCCGAAAACAGATCCCGCTATTCCGCCAACCGTATCTGCTGTCTGCTGAAATACATCCATCGCATAGTTTCCGGCCTGGGCGGCTTGGTATTGGAGCCATGCCATACCTGCTATCATTGCGCCTCCGAACATTGCCGGTATCCTCGCGAATTTGAGGACAAGCTTGGGGAGGATGCGTGCGAAGGAGGCGTTTCGGACGGCGACGGAGTTGTGCATCGAGTTGTAGCCCAGCGGCCACATACGGCGCCTGGCCGCACGTACAGCAGCATCGGATCGGAGGAGGCCTCCAGCAGAGGAACTGGTCCGGTGGTAGAATTGCCGCGCATTCTGGCTTGCGGCGCGTCGCGCCAAAGGCAGGAGACGGGCGGATAGGAGCCTCCCGCTCATTGCGAAAGTGGCGCCAGTAGTTTTCGAGGAGGTGGTCGTCTTCTAAGCCATCAATATTATATCTGACCAGGTCGATATGTTTCGCGGGGTGTTTCAGCGGCGGAGTGATTGATCTTAAATTTATGTACAGTTATGATTTGATATGATGCCTCCCCTCCGTCACTTGGAGTTACAAGTTTCCTTACGTAAGCCGAATTGGGCCGTGGCTCTCTCGTACTCGTACTCCCTGCAGTTCCTTGGGGATAAAGGTCACTTTCACGTGATTATAGGTGGCGAACGTTGGGATGATCACATGATGCCATAGTTCCTTGGGGGCGGAAGCTTACTACGGTAGCCGCCCCTGGTCTCCCAACGGGAAACATCCATCAGGCTGAGAAACGACCGAGATGGTCAGCCTCGGGGAAACGAAAGAGGCGTGTAACTGTGTGACTGATAACACATTTTGTCTCTCCTACAAGACAAACTCTCCCAACCCTCTCCCTCAACAGCTGTCTCAATCACGCCATAAACAGCTTCATCGTCATTTCCATCTGTCCTTTGTTTCTACTGTAAAACATACGCGGCATCGACGCCCAATAACTGTCATATTACGACCGTTGCCTCCCTCTCCTCCTCCTTATCTTTCCACAGCATCGATTGCGCCATCATCCTCACACAGCCACCCATGATCTGAGAGATTGAAATTCCCTCACCGCTATATTAAAGATCACACTACACCAGCAAGGTCCGCATATATCCAGGACTGCTGGCAATTGAGATTGGAACTTCATACCTGCCATCAACCCAACACACCGTGGCCAGCCATGTGCCGCTTTTTGGTGAGTTGCCTTCGTCGCACTGCTCAACCAAACCACAACTAACTCTGGACCAGGTTTACAAAGGGAGCGATGAGATTTTGTTATCGAAATTGATCCTTGATCCATCACACTCGATCCTCACACAGTCATTCGATTCCAGGCTGCGGCTGGTATGTTCTCGCCATTCCGATCTCGCACCCAATTCCGCGGATGGCAAACTGACTCAACCTAGGATATGCGCCGGCCTCACAACGGCGATGGATTTGGAATTGGATACTACACAGACCCGAAGCTAGGCCCTGAACCTTGCATCTTCACTTCAACGATACCTGCATGGAATTGCATAAATCTCCAACGCATTGCGTCAAAGACCGCATCACCACTCATATTTGCCCATGTTCGCGCCACGACCGAGGGCTCTCTCAGTGACGACAACTGCCACCCTTTCCGCCACGGAAGTTTGATGTGGATGCATAACGGAGGGTTAGGAGCCTGGAAGTACATCAAGCGTCGTCTCGGAGAGCAGTTGGCCGACAAATGGTATCTAGGTGTCTGCGGCGGTACCGATAGCGAATGGGCATTTGCTCTATACCTAGACACCTTGGAGCGGATGGGCTATGACCCAAGCAACCCGCCAGACAACGGATTTGGGCCAAGTGTCCTTCGCCAGGCCATGTTGAAGGTTATCAAGGACATCAACCAGTTCATCGCAGAAGTCCCACCGAAATTGATCGTCGAAGAAAAGGTGGACACGCGCAGTCTTCTGAACTTTGCGGTTACAGACGGCCACAGTGTTGTTTGCACGCGGTATGTGAGCAGTCAGACAGATGAAGCTGCTAGTCTATACTACTCGTCTGGATCGACGTGGCACGACGAGAAGAAGGGTAATTTCCAAATGGACAGGCGTGACAAGGGAGCCGATATTGTGCTTGTTGCCAGCGAGCCGCTGACTTTCGAACGAGGTATGTTCTCCTTTCCAGTGTACACAGATCAAGATTGGAACAGTATCTGACCAGGATCTAGACAATTGGGTAACCGTTCCGACCAATTCGACCCTCACAATCCACAACCAAACTGTCATGGTCCACCCAATTATGGATGAGAACTACAGTCAAAATCCTGCTCATAAGCGTTCCGCACAGTTTGTCGCCGAGAAAGGCCTCACTACAAACCCAACAAGCAAACCGTGCACGGAAGCCGATACACCCCCACCGTCATCCGCATCGACCCCCAAGGCAACCTCGCCTTCGGACAACCCCAACAAGCATGTTTCTCTCCCTGTTTCGCGCCTCAACGAGTGCATGTCAGGGCTGGCCGTTCGACCTATCTCCCCTGAGAGTACAAGTGACGGCGGCTATCGACCAGTTCAAAGTGTAACGCCCTTATCAGGCAGAGACCCATCAAGGCCACAAGAGCAGGGGAATATCAAGAAGAAGCGGGTCAGCTTGATAGAGGCTGATGTCCAGATTCCCAGGGACGCAGACCAAGACTACCACCAATCCCCGGGATCGCAGTCACTGAGGTCAGGGCGTACAACTAGTGGAAACACAAGCCCTACTCCGGATAGAACAAACTACGGCAGTGCTGCCAAGATTACACAGTACTTCCCGGAGCTGTCATGAGGATAATTTTCTGAGGCGTCTTTTGTTTGATTATGTTTAGCGCGTTTTCAAGGGTTCGCAAGGGAAAGTCGACCGGTATGGGACTTTGGAGTTGGTGGCATGGCTTTAACGACGGATAGATGTCTTCGGTTTGCGTGTACTGTCACAGCGGATAAGGGAGTAACAGTCAATCTGGCAGTTTGCCATGTAGCTCAAGGCACGGGATATGAATTATTGGAAGGAAAGCACGGTGTTATGTTCATACCCTGTTTTATCATTTCAAATCATTTCAACACGTCCTTCTCTATGAGCGTTTGACATGTTCTAGTCTGTCTAGAAATTATAGAATGTACTCGTTTAATAATTACAGATTCCCATCTAGAGTCAGCTGTGTCGTGACCTCCCACTTAACCCCACCCCTTCCATAACCTCCCCCAAGCCTATTCTTAACCAAGATTGAAATCCGGTCTCTGACCTTACTCATCTTGTTCTCATCAACCGTTGCCCTGCTTCCCCTTATTCGTACCTTGAGATTCGCCATGCAAAGCCCGTAATGAACCTGCCAGAACTTTGCCTCCTCGATGGCACACACTTCTGGCTCAGTGCTGATTTCGTGCAAACACTCATCCACCCCCTTTCCTGAGTATGACATCAGAAGCATAAGTCCTTGGGCTATGGCAAGGCGAATGCCAAGGAAGAACATTGAGAAAGCGATGAGTCCGCAAAGAAGTCTGTCTAGCCACAGGTACAGCGTCACGGACAGCAGAGGCAGGACTAACATGAGGGTGGAAAACGAGAGCGTCAGGAAGTGGGACGGGTTGGAGAGCACCGAAGGGAGTGACGAAATGTAAGCAAACCGCATAGCATGTGAGATGCGCGCGTGGTTTTTCAGCCCGATTGCTGATACGAGGGTTGCGACGATTGCAGCCAGGGCGGCGGAGTCAACTGACCCTGGAGAGATGCGTTCGTGGGTGTGTGGGTGATGAGGGGTGTGCGAACCTAGCGATTCGAGGAGGTGCTTTAGGTTGTGAGAGATGAGGTCGAAGCCCATGAAGAGTAAGAAGACGGACATGGCGAATCCAGCCAGAACTTCGGCGCGTTCCAAGCCAAACGGGTGACGTATGGAACTTCGTTTCCAGGCTTCAAAGTTGCAGAACACATCGACCCCGACGCAAATGGTTGCACTTATAGCATCAAAAAAGATGAGATGGGAGAGGGCCGTTAAGGCCAGGGATCCAGCGGCACTGTAGACTACGTATGATGCAACCAGTGCATGGCAAAGGCACCACACCAGTCGAGTTGTCTGCTCGCGGGACATGCTCTGCCATGCTTCCTTGAATGTGGGTATAGGCAGAGATGCAGGTAGTGCTAATGGGGCTCTCGGTGCCGGCTCTAGAAATACCTGGTGCTGTGTTGAGACGCTACTGTGCTTGTATCTATGGCCGCGCCGTTGTCCAATGTTCTGCCAAGTGTTAGTGGCCATTCAAACAGGTCTCTCAACCAAAATTGACTCACAGATTTAGCAACAGGTGCCATTGTATAGGTTTGGGTTTGAAAATTGAAGGGGTTTTTGGCAGGTGCGCCACCACTTGTATCACTGTCCTGGGCATCGCTGTTCGTCGCTGGGCTGCCGATGCTACCAGAAGATGGTATAGGTGTAACCATTGATCCAAACCGCTGAGGGAATGTATCCGTCATAGGTGAAAGAGAATTCGGATCGAAAGATACCGTCGAACTGACGGGTCGAGGGCCGCCATAGATACCCAGGCCAGACTTGCCCTCCTCAGGATTAGGAGTCGGAGGCGTTGGGGTCCGTGGCGGTAGGGGAATTGGGAGGTTTGAAGCCATTGCTGCTCGTCTTATGCGTGGCAGCAAGGTGCTGTGTGTATGGTTCGATATATCTGCAGCATGCCGTAAAAAGCAAACGGTATCCTTTGCGGGTTGTCAAAGGTCGTGGTGAATAAACAAAGTCGCCAGGTTGCATGCGCAGGCCACAAGCACCGTGACCGTGGGGTTATCCAACTCCCGACAAGCGGCCGCCCGATCCGCCCTAAACCACCCACCCTACTGGCCTCTCCGTACAGGGATCGGTAACTAACCACGATCTGGATCTAACTTTAATAACGGCCCATCGCGACGATTGCAACGAGCTGGCCGTCATTGCAAACCGATCGCAATCGCACAATGATTTCAGAGGATGAATGACTGCGACAACAATCCTCCAGAGCATGGATGATGGTACAAGGACAAGCGATGTGAGCGAGGAGCGCCAAACAGATGCAGCAAAGGGGACATCAAGCGACGATGTCGCGCCGCCCAGTGGACATAAAAGGAGCCCTTCTGGCGGACTCTCGAAACTCTCTTTCTTGAGAGCAAGCGCCGAAGACAACCAAATCCAAGCCGACAATGGCCCTCCGAGCCCCGAACCTGTCGCGAGCGGCCAGCCTACGTCTCCCAAAAAGTCTGGACGAGCAATGGCAGTCGCCGTCCAGCAGCTGAAGACAAGACGAAGGAAGGGTTCTTTGAGGAAGGCGGCACTGCTGGGAAGAGGCGCACAGCGGGAAAAGAAGGATCTCGAAATACCTCCATTGATCACAAAAGCTTCGGCTGATATCGACGATGACAATGCGTCCAGCCCAATCTCGCCCGAAGATTTAAAGCAAAACAGAGGGTTTAATGTGGGAACTCTGGACACATCAGGCTACTCTTCGATTGACCACAACTCAAATAATGGGGGGCAAAGCCAACATCCGCCATTGCCTATCCTAGCCCCAGTGCCTATCGACCCTACGGTGCCCAATCTGAAAACCAGTCCAACTCTCTCATATACATCTACTACCGATGACGAGGATGTATTGTCGTTTCCAAAGCACCTTCTCTCGCCGCCTCTCAATAACATCCCTCTTTCATCCGGGTCGGAAGGTTACTTCCCAACGGAGGGCCCAGGGGCACTATTTCGACGGCGGTCAACAAAGAAGCCAAATTCTCCTCTACCTCATGGAGGGTCCACGGCAACAGCCCTTACTTCATCTGACGATGACTGGGACTACGCAGAGACAGAGTGGTGGGGTTGGGTTGTCCTGATAGTCACGTGGGTTGTTTTTGTCATAGGCATGGGCTCATGCCTCGGCGTTTGGAGCTGGGCGTGGGACGTTGGAGAGACGCCATATGCGCCTCCAGAGCTTGAAGATGATCCGACACTACCTATCGTCGGATATTACCCGGCGCTGATCATATTGACGGCGGTGATGGCATGGGTTTGGGTTGTGGTCGCCTGGGTTGGCATGAAATACTTCAGGCATGCAAAGATCAGTGGTGACTGATTATATACCTTGTTGATACGTCCAACTTACTTAATATACCCTCTAGACGTTGTTTCTTTGCATCATACGTTTTTCAAATCAGCTTTTATGGATACCTCGTGGCCTCTCAAGTGATGGAACCTTAGTGCTCGGTCCGGCGAACCTTAATCCAACCGGCAGGCCTTAGTACACGCCTCATGGCACCACCCGCTCCTTCCTCGCTCTGAATAACGCGGGCTAGAGCTAATAATAACTCCTTAATTGCACGAGCTCAACATGATCCTCTGGTGCACACTCCACTTGTGGTGCGAAGATGTCCAGTTGTGGTGCCATTATTCACGTAGTGCCAGTTACCAACTGGTCTACCTATGCCGCTATATATACTGGCTTTCTACCTTCCGTCATTTCTTTTCTTGCTCTATACAGTCTCCCTCATACGCCGAATATATACTGTTGGTATTCCAAAACTCCAGGGCCCGGTATCCTTCCAACACAATAGCTATCATTTTGGCTTGAGCGCAACACACAAAACCTGAGCCCCATTTCTCAAAGCACAGCTGCTCTGGCCAGTCGTTTATCGGATTTAACATCTGCCGATTTTGGATATAACACTGATAGGCATCAGTTACCATGCCTATCATATCATTAGACATCGGCATTGGTCCAGAGGGTTGTTTTGCCCCAGGAGGGGTATCGAATTTCAACTCGTGGATGGAAAACAGACTCGATCGATCCAAGGATCTCAAAAAATTCACAATATTTAATAAGCTTCCTCCAGAGCTTCGACTAAAAATTTGGTGTCACTGTATGCCACCGCCGGGACGTGCAGTGTTCTTCAATCGGATGGGACATATATCGTCATTCCTTCCGGACGAGGATGTTTTGGCGCTGCCGGACAACTTTTTCTGGGGCAGGACGCCGGCAATCTTCCAAGTCTGTCAAGAATCAAGGTATATAGGGAAGCTGAGAGTCTTCCGTGTTACCGGTTTGAGTATATTCTACGGCGGAAGTGGCCAATTCCACCCCACATTCCAGGTATCCACTCAATGCCATCCCCGTGGCTTCGTTCTGCAAGGGCTATGGTTCTCAAGAAATGACACGATCGAGATGCCAATCCGCAGTACGTCCGAGCTTGGAGCCGTCCGGGACGCCGCCGCACAAATCGGTAGAGAGTGGGTCAAGGAGGGGAACCCGTTGAGGTTTCTAAGAGTGCAGTTCTCTTTTTTTCTTTCCAGCCAGAACCAAATCAACCCGGGCGCCGTTCAACACATCACCAGTATCTGCGAGCTGGTGAGCGAACTAGGACCTTCGGCGATTATTTTCATCGGCATGGGAGCCGGCTATGCCCACAAGAAAAGTCGATTCTTCCTCAACGATGACCAAGAACGCTGGACCTACAACGAAGACGGGACCTTCTGCTATCCGGAACTAAACAATCCGCAAGGGTCCGCCAGTGCATGGGACCCCCCCCGTAGCGTTCCCCCGACTATTATCCGGTATGCGGTGAGGAGCTATCAGGAGGCATATACCTACTGCCTCAATTCCGAGATCCTAGAGGAGCATATCGCAAAGGCGAATCCTCGGATAAGATATGTCGACCAAATCAGGGCGACCTTGGTGAAGGATGGATTCGCAGGTGGCTGGGAAAAGGGGGAGGCTTGGCGCCGTGGGTTGTCGTTTGATAAGACGGGTCTGTTGTTATAGAAAGTGCGCAGCGGCAATGCATGGATTAAGGTATCAACTGGCGATGGCACAGTTCTAGCGGCATGGTTGGTTGAAGACGGTGACGTTCGGAGTAGCAGAAGCGAATTTGGTTTCTATCAAGAGCAGGAGCTCGAACAGCGTTGGTTCCATTTTTGTTGTAGAATAGTTGAATAAACTCTTGTGTTTGTTTGCGGAGAGTATTGCTGTGAAATACCCAGTACATGCGGAATCCATAGTGCACCTTCAAGAACTCCCTATAAAAAAAATTGTCGGAGTTGGCCGTAAGTCTGTATTATAAAACTGCTCGGTGGCTAGGTCCTGGCGGCGCAACGGTGCGAGCCAGAGCCCAGAGCATGAATGTAAAGTTTAAAGGTCAAGTCACATATGGGGCCCTCAGCGTGCATAGCAGATTCTCCTTATTCCATTTGGCTACATTTTTCTCTCGCAACAGTCCATAAAACCAGCAGACCCAACGCCATTACCAATGCACTCGTCACCCACGAGTAAATCCTACACACATCTATTTCTTCCCCGCTCTCCTCGCCTTCCCAGGCCTCGCCTTCGCCGCCGAAGGTTTGCTCTGTCCCTTCATCTTCCTGCTGCTGAAGCCCGTGAGGTCACCAGTGGTGTGGGCATCGTTGCTCTTGGCGTGTCTCTTCTTGCCGCCGAATCCGTACTTCTCGTCCTTCTTGTTGCGCTTGTTGCGCTTCTCGCTGCGGTCGCGGCCTTCGGGCTTGCTTGAGGCTGCCTCATCGAGGGCTACATCGAACATGTCGCTCTCGTTGGTGGCGGTTGGGCCATCACCATCTTGACGCTCTATTTGGTAGTTAGTAACTTGTTCGTAGTCCAAGTCTCAATTGAGGGGTATAACATACTTCTCTTCAAGTCCTTGATCTTCTCCATGGTCTTGGTCTTCTCCTTCTGTCTCTCCTGCAACTTCGCGTTCTGGACTTGCTTGCCGAACTTCTTCAGGTCGCGCTGTTTCCTAGCCTCAGCAGACGCCTTCTTGCCCGCAGCCGCCTCCACCAACTTCGCCTTGATCTTTGCCATGTGCTCGTCCGCCTTGACCATCTCGGCGAAGAAATCCGTCGGCCTGGTGAATGGTGCGCCCTCGGCCTTCAACAGCTGCCTGGCCTCCTTGACGGCAGTCAGAGATTGTTGGTAGAACGCGAGTTCGCGCTGGAGATCGTCGGAGACGTCAGCAATAACCACGGGCTCGTCGGTGGTCAGCGACTGGTGGTCGGTGAACTGGAGGGTCTTGAGGGGAAGCGCGATGCGGCGGAGCGCTGTGGTCAGGGCGGTGGTGTTGTTTATCGTCAGGCGCTGGTGGGGGATCATATCCTCCTTATCTTCGTCGTCGAGATCTTCGAGGTCAGAGAGGGGGATGTCCTCCTCGTCCGACATGTCGTCGTCGTCCAGGCCATTGTTATCTTCGACTCCGCTAGAGCTAGCAGTGTCGCTATCATCGATACCGGCAAGGTCAACCTGGCAGAGGTTAGAATCGAACTTTGCACTTGCATTGGGGTTATTTTACCTCTGTGCGTCTGTACTCATCGCCATTCTCCTTCTCATCGAGTTCCATGAGCTCGCGGATACCCTCCTCGTCCTCCTCCTCATCCTCATCTTCAACTTCCTCCTCGTCCGCAACAACAGGCTCAGGCTGCTTGAGCTTCTTCTCTTTCCTTGCCTTCTTGACCATCTTCTTCTGGTGCTCCTGCTTAAAATCGGTCTGCTTCTCCGCGACCAGCGCCATCTTCAGCTTGCTTTTGTTAACCATTTTGATTGACTGTTGGGTTGCTCGAATTGTTGCTGTTTTTCCTACCGGCGCAGTATCTGCGGGACCGACTTCTCTTGTAACTTTTTGGCGATAGCAACTTTTTTGGAGACTAGTACTCGGATTGGGCCTAGTTCACTTGACCGCCTTCACTTTGGGATGTGGTGCACGTGACATATGCTTGGATTCTCAGAACTCATAAATAACCCAATGGAGGAGGCAAGAAAATGCTCGTCTTACATTTATATATCGTGGTGTACTAGGTGATGAAATATTATATTAACGGCTTGGGGGCGGGCCACCCACCAGGGTTTGTGTCTCTAATTGAAGTGGGGTGATTTTCAAAAATAAACCCTTACAGTAGTGGTAATAAATGGTGATAACCTTTAAGAATATTAATAGTTTAATGGTTCTTGATAATATTCCACGCACGACAACAACATCATATGGCATAAATACACTCGTTTTCCAGTGGCAATAGGTGATTGGGTTATAAAATTTAAATATATATTATACGGTGGGTGCATTATTGACGACCTACGTAATGATGAGGGCTCCGAAGCTCATACTGCCTCACAATCGCATAGGCAAAAGAACGAGCATCTGGAAAATGCTAGCCTATTCCTCTATCCAGGAGCAAGGTCTTTCCATATGATGGGATCTGTGACCGAGTCTATATAGTTCGCGCGAATGATAACATGGTGTCTATGGCCACCTACACCGTCTCAGCTCATGGGCAGCCTTTAATAGCAGAATACATCTTCAACCACACAAAGAAGCACAAGCTTGCCCCCAAAATAGAGGAACTTGCCAAAACAGTCACATCACCACCATGGCCCAATGCAGAGGATGCATCATATTATTCAATAAGTATACATATAATTCGTTTTGAACGGTGCTCACCCCTCACCCGCACCCCCCCCACTAATCATCCGCTAAACCATCATCTCAAGGAGAGTGCTATGTCCATCCTAAACTAGTAACAAATAAGAACAACGCCTCGTTCGTACCCTTAACCCCCCTTGCTACGTGGTGCAAATTTGAGAGAAAGTCCCATCACTGTTCCTACTTTCCAGCCCGCGGCTGGTAGCCAACGACCAGCCCGGTTTCATCACCACCGCAATCCCAAAGGTGCTCCACACCTTTGGCCAAGTCAGCACCCGACGGGGGCTTCCCAAGACATCGTAATCGTGTCCTGTTGACATAGAGGCAGGCGGACAAAGGAAATTCGTCCGGCGAGTACCAGAGGACCCGCCGGGGTTTGCAGATTGTATTTCGCACTACAGGCTGGGGTTACCAAGCCTGAGAGGTATCATGATGCAGACGCCATGCAATGGAACGCAAATGAGTCGCTATTCGGAATTAAGATTTGTTCAAAGCTGGGCTCGGCCAGTATGCTGTTTCGTCGAGGTGGTGTTGCCTCATCACTGAGCGGCCTCGACGCACCAATGGCGATGGTAAACCCATGCGCTCTTTTGGCATTCTTTGCTGCAGTACTTTGTACGGCGGCATCGTCGACACTTGGCAAACTGCCGTGTATACTCTTCCCACTTGCCGCATTGGTAGTATGCACATTGTCTGATCCCTCCCCTCGTGTCGTCCTTGCGGCATAAGTTGCGCATAACCACGCCCGCCCAGTATTGCATATCCTGGCTGTGGTGACGCACAGTGAACTTCTCGACGAGGGGGAATATATTGAAATCGTCGGGCAAGAGGTACTCCTCCTCCTCGTCATCCTCACAGATGTCCTCAGTCTGTGCGTGGCAGGAGCTCTCATCCTGATCCAGAAGATGAAGCTCCTTGCCGATCCTGAGCTTTGGAACAAGGTGCGACCGCTGGAAATACTTCCTGAGGTTGCAGTACTTGGACACGTATGCGAGAAGCTGCAAAGACATGAGGACGTCTTCGTCGCGAGGCATAGCCGCAAGGACTTGTGCGTTTGCTGGAGTAGGGCGATCCAGCAAGTATCTTGGGATGGTAGTAATCATGATGGCGGGTGAGTTGTTGGCCATATTTGTCTGGGCTGGGGAGAGGCCCATTGGCGGTCCTGTTGGGGTCGTGGCGTCGGCGATCAGACTTCCGTCAAGTGCTGATCGGTGTGTGATATTGAATGTGCCTGCATCCTGGGCTTCTGATACAGTGGGCGTGGTCAGACCAAGAGGAGTCTCCACAGCCGTGATCATACTATCGCCTTCTTCATCCATGCTAATGTCCTGAATTCCGACAGACGTTTGGATATCTGTGCTTGCGCTAGCGATATCCGGCTCCCCAGACTCATCGGAGACCATGCTATCGCCATTGGGATCTTCCTGCTCACTACCCATCGATGTTTGATGTCGGATAGATGGCCTCCGCCTAGCACGAGTAGTTGGGTTGGACACGGGTGTGGGACGTGCCGTAGGTGACCGCAATTGTGTAGGAGGAAGTGGTGTAGTGGGCGAGTCGGGCTGCGAAGTCAATCCACCATGATGGTATGGAACCATAGAAGGGAGCCTTTCACCCTCGCGCACAGGTCTAATATTGAAGCCGTCGGTTGCATCCATCGATGGGATGGCGGTGGCAAGGGGCTGGATTTGATGGCGGGAAGGTGGAACAAAGTGGGGGGTATGTCGGGGGTCCTGGTTTCTATGATGATGGCGATGGTGGTGATGATGGCCAGCGAAAGTTGTTCGCTCGGGAGGAGATGTGAGGGAGAAAGAAGCGTTTGTCGGTGTTGCATCCGTGGCAGCGAACTCTGCCGACGCAGGGGCATTGGCAGATGATGCTGGGATCTCAATGGATGGAGGAGGAGCTTGGCGTCTGAATGTGCGGTTCTCTGCGTCCACACGGCCAGATCGATTTCCAAACGACGTCCCTTTTTGCGACGATCGACTGCCATGCCTTGCACTCGGCCCTTGCTCCTGGATGGCCTTCTGCTTTGCTTCCTCCGCCTTCTCACGACACCGATCCACGACCTTTATGTAGTTGTCGAGAATTGTAGCGATAACGGGGACCATGTCAGCCTCCACCACCCTCGTCCGCACCGGCTCCGAGCCTCGGACACCGATGTTGACAACACACTGGAATGCGAGATTCCACTTCCACATATCCATCATGTCCTTGCTTCGGCCTGCCTTGAGCAGGCAGACCAGTCTCTCGACGCCGCCATCGACGGTCAGGATGTCTCTGATGCGTGCGGAGGATGTCGTGAGGTATGCGAGATGGTTCAGGGAATTGATGAGAGGTAAGGTTGAAGTGCAGTCGAGGGCACGGCGATCATACAGGGCAGTTGTGATGCCCACTGAAGCCTTGTTGACATTCGGGATGCTGAAGTTGACTTCCCTCATCGTGCAGACTGTTCGCTAGATCGCGACGGCTGAGAATTGGGAGTCTGTGTCGCTCAATCGGTGCGTTTGAAGTGATCGTGATGTTCTGATTGTTGGCATATAAGCAAGCGGCGTCTGCTTGCTCAGGTGTCGATAATGATGTATGGGATGACTACGTCAAGTTTGATGTCGAGTTTGATGTGTCGAGTGTGATGCCCGGTTGATTTGTGTTTGGGGCGTTCACGTTCACAGGGACCGCCGAGAACTCGAGGGCTGCCGGACGCTAGAACATGCGGATTTGAGTCGATGGGCTGAAGAGACGTATGGAACAACGCTGACGGAGAGGAACCGAATATACTGAATACTTATTTTTGATGAAGTGGAGGATCAGGAGTCAGACAACGACGTCGACGTCGAAGACTGGAGGCGAAGTGGCTGGCGAACCAGATGGGAATTCCTGAAACGGCTCTAGCAGCAAGACGGCCCGTGTCTCTCTCTTTCTCTCTTTTCTCAGCCCTCGGGGGATCGAGTTTAAGTCGAGTAATGTACTGCAACCACAACGACAACGACGACGATTATAAACGGAATAAAATAAATGAAGAGCAGAGTTAATAATATAATAGCAACAACAGCAATAATAATAATTATCGCAGAAGCAGCAAAGCAAGAAAGAAGTCGACGATTTGGATAGGTTTTGTTGGGGTCTGCTAAGCCACT
>JPJU01002542.1:0-12687 GCA_000750735.1 Pseudogymnoascus sp. VKM F-4246
GACGAGGTAGCTGACGATGACGAAGGTCAGGATGAAGGGCAGTGCCGAGCCGAGCGTGCCGAGGGAGTGGAAGGAGAGCAGGGCGCGCGGCGCCAGGGGCATCCGGCACGACTCATCGCACGTATCGTCGGTGGGGAGGGGCATTGGACTGGGTCCTCGGTGCTGGGAGGACGAAGCTATGGCGCATTTCAAGTCATTGGGTTGAGGGCGGCGGTGCTTTGCACGAGGGGTGGTGGTGATGCTGAGGTGAGAGGTTGTCCAATCCGGTTTTGCCTCATATCCGAGCTCGCAAGGCTGCATGCGGACGGGAGATCGACATCTGATCACGTGATGAAATGTCTCCACTGATGCACGTGAGGGTCGATTGAGGGGTCTCGACCTTTATAGCTATCTGCTTGGCCGTTGAGGGGAGACCGTGCATGGAGGTTTGGGACGCCTAAGGAAATATACGTGAAATAAAGGCTCTGGTATCTCAGCACTGTTACAACCTTCCAATTGCCCAGTTACTGAACATGTCAAAGAATATACTCTCCTAGTATTAACAGCCATATCAATTCTCACTCAGCCAGTTTCATTCAGACTTTGAATCGCGTAAAAAGGTGTATTCATTAATTAAAAGTACCATGCATCTATCCTTGATCATTGCCCGAGTTGGAAATACTACTATCAACCGACTCAAGAGATGACTTCCGTCCCGCTGCCAATGCTGCCGCCTCGCCCTGCTCCATCGCCTGCAGCTTCTGCTGCTTCTCCAGAGCCTCTGGAACATTCCCAATCAAGGCGCCGCCAGGCGTTACCTCAAATTCGTCATCATCGTCTCCCGATTCATCATCACTAGCCCCCCGGCTGTCTGCAACGCTGGACTTCAAAGTTCCTCCTCCGCCTGGGGTGGACGGCCGGCTATCAAACAAGCTCTCCTGTGAGGTCGTCGTGCTATGGGTTTGCGTCTGGGTTTGAACTTGCTTCTGCTGCGCATGCGCATGCAGCCTCTTGTTGACATCCAGCAACCGGATTGTGGGGTCGAACCTGGCAGGAAGTCCAAGCGCAGCCGCGACCTCGTGAGCCTCATCATCTGGAGTTCTGGTGGGAAGAATTTCGACTGGCACTTCAGTCCTGCTGGGAAGCAGATTTGCCTCGTGCATCCCTAAGGTACTACCCTCCAGCATGTTGGCGTAATTGTGTCGCGTGGGGTCGTTCACTCGTTTCTTCTTCTTCTTGTCTCGTTTATCGTTCGGTCGTACGACCACGACGGGTACGGGAGAGTATTGTAGGCACCACTTGGAGAAGGAGTTTCGATTGTTGATCAGACCCTGCACACCCCCTAGACTGCGTCCTCTCGTTCCGACAATAAGCATAGCCGGTTCATAAAGCTGGATCTGTATAAATGGGCCGATCAGTACAAATTCCGGTCAATGCGACAAATTGCAAGTACTGACCATCTTCTGGAATGTCTGCTGTAGCTTCCCAACAGCAAATTCAAGCACAATGCTTATGGACCTCTGTTCCGCATTCTTGTCTTGAATCTCTTTCATGAGCCTCTTCGCCTCTTTCTGGTAGCTCTTTTGTGTAACGCTCTTGTCGTTACTAATCTTCGAGTCCTTCTCGACGACATGCAGGCAGATAATCTCATCGCCATCGTCCACCATTTCATCTAGCATCCATTGCAGCGCATAATTAGAGTAGGCATTCTCATCGACACCTACCATAAACGTGCGCGATCGCCTGTTGTGCTGATAGCCTCGGTGCTTCTCGTTCAACGTCAGCGAAATCGTATTGCTCTCCGTCGGCTCCCCGCCAGCGAAGTTGTCGAAAGAAACGTGAGGCTCAAACTTGCTGCGCGGTTCTGTTAGCTCCGACATAAGAATGTATATTAAGTTCTATTGGTAGGGAATTGGGAAGAGTAGAACGTGAGCAGCGGCCGCGGCACTATGAGCTAACAATCAAAGGTGGGTTGAGATAAGGTGCGAAGGTGGGGTTGACGCCGGGCCGCGAGTCGCCACTAAGCGAAGCTCCTCATAGCTATCAGCCTCCTCCCGCCAAAACGCAGCTATTGATAGACGCCCATGTCGAGCAGAAGCGCGGTATTATGTCCAGCTTCCTGCAGAAATATAAAGGACAACTCGTAGACATAATTTTGAAAAAATAATCTGGACTAACCTTGGTGCTGGGGGTGATAATGTCCTGCGCCTTCCCCTCTGCTTCGGCTTTGCGTCTGCCCAGGAGACACCAGACATTTCAGTCGGTGGTAAAAACGTAATGCTGGAGACAGATCCATGCCTCCCAAGCTGCGTAGTGGCCATATGTTCTGTGATGGTATCCAGCCTTGGGCTACTTGGTAGGCTGAAACGGCCAGCGACTGAGCCATCTCTCTGTGGCCTGGAGGAGGCGGGGGACGAGGGGGTCTCTGGAGACCCAGAGCCTGGGGTCCTTGGGCCTGATGTGGTCGACATGTTTTGGTTGGTGGTTGGACAGCCTTTGCTGCTACTTTCTGGTGTACTCTATGCCCACCAAGAAAGAGGTCTTGGAAGCTGAAATCCGAAGTGGCCACCTACCAAAAGGAAGGTGGCAGTCAGGCGCCCTTCACACAGTCTCCGCTGGATAGCTCTTCTGGCACGGCAGTGTCGTCGGCTATGACCACTGCGGTGAGGTGACCCTAGATATTGTGATTCTAAGGAGTGAACGAAGTAAACAAAAAAAATGGGCAGCACGTGCCACCGAAGCGCGAATCTTCGGGTGCTTCAATTAATCTTCCGGGATGTACAACATTATACCACAGGAGCAAGAGGCTCAAGGGAGCAATAACTGTGAATTTGGACGTTCGGATATTATATGTTTTGCTGACACGAACTTGCGAAACAGGTCACCGCTCCGCCCAGACAATGCTTGCTACAAGCGAAGGTTGCGCGGCATCTTCCCCCCTGCGGCTTGGCTTCAGCTTGCTCCAATGCGGTATTCCAACAATACAACATTCCAACACCCGCCAGCAACCGACCGCATAAACTAAGACTGCAGATGCATATCACCACTCACATCACCTTAAACGCCCATTCTCTAAATCTCTTTGTTTCTTGCTTACTGCCTAATAAACTAACTAACAGGGAATCACGGTCGTTGACATCTATTTCAAAGTCGACCGTCAGCACCCAGTTTTATACCATTTACGCCCCAGCCATGCAAATCCATATCGGCGTTCATCAGAGTAAACCATCACACCGCGTTTTCTAATATGTGCGGGCCAAGTTTCGCAAGTACCAGTCCACCAACTTGCGGCCAACCTTTGCCTCAGAGATGTGGATAAGATCCTGCGTCGAATGTTAGCAAACTGAGACTCTTGACATAAAGCATTTTGGCAAACTTACTCCTTGCATAGCGTAATCAAGATCATTAGCGTTAACAACCTCTCCATCCAAAAGTCCGTTCTCGCTCCATCTCGTCTGTCTGCTCCTCTGCTTGTTGACCAAGAGGAAGCTGCGGAGCTCCTCAGGCTCAACCTCGAGGAAGCCAGCCAGCTTCTTCAAGTCCATTGTGGTGTAAAGCCTCAGGTAAGACTTGACGGTTGGGCTCCACATGTTGGTCTTGACCTCGTCCATGAAGATCTTGAGGTGGTGCTCAATGGGGTCCACGTTGAGCTCTGGGGTATCAAAGTCGGGGGGTGTTGGGGAGATGAACTTGGGGCAGGCAGAGCGGAAAAGCTCCTCGTAAACTGGGAGGGACTCCTCGCCACCGCGCTGGAGCTTGAGGAGCTGGTCGCCGTACTTCTCGCGAAGGGCGGTGTGGATGGTGTCATCCAGTCTGGTTGGGTGGAGAGCAACGCAGATGGCGATGAGCGCGTACATCTGGTCGTTCTTCTTCGAGATGGAATCGTATTGGGTTCCCTTCTGGAAGTTCTTGGTCCTCGAGACGTAGATGAGGATGTGGCTGAACATGCGGATGGCATCGGCGTAGCGACGCATCATCATGTAGGAGAAACCGACGTAGTAGTAGGTTGTGAAGTGCGCAGCCATGACGCGCGCGAACATGGCCTTCTTGTTGAGCTCGATATCGTCGAGGGTCTTGAGCGCGAGGCTGAAGTCGCCCAACAGGCAGTGGACGCGCAGGAGACCGATGATCGAGAAGTATCCCAGCATGCGGTAGAGGGACTTGGATCCGTAGTCACCCGCAACTGCCATCGGCTCCTCGTTGCGCTTCATGGCGGCTAATTGCTCGTTGATCTGGGATCGCTGGATAAGGGAGTACAGCACGTTCAGCACGCTGTAGCAGCCCCAGGTGTTGGGGTTGTCGCGAAGGAGTTGGACCTCCTCGTCGTTGTTGGCCTGTCGCGCAACCTTGTTCCTGTAGGAGCAGAAGCTGTTGAACTGGTAGATAAATTCGTCGATGACATCCCATGCCCAGTAGTACTATAGCCCGCAACATTAGTTTCAGTCTTGCTGCTGGAATTTGGAAGGACGGTCTTACCGAAGGTGGCTCCAAGTCAACCGGTCCGTCGGAGTTCAAGATGAAGTGGAACAAGCTGCAGTAGCTGTCGTAGCTCTGGAACTTGACTTCGAGAGAGGCCGAAAAGTCCAAGGGTTGCGCAGCAGCGGCGAGCCGCGACTGGATGTCGTCGGTCTGCTGGGCCATGCTCAACCCCCCCTCGAAGTCGTCATCCTGATAGCTGACCTGCTCACGGTAGTCGGCGGCCAGGACCTCCTCCGCGACATCAGACGCATCATCCAAGTCCCTTGGCGGGATACCGCTGTTCTGGAATCCGCTCATTTTGAGATGCTTGAGGTAGACGTCGCTGTCGTTGGCTTTGACGTTGTCAGAGGGAGAATTTGCGGGCGCGCTGTCGGCTAGCCCTAAAATTTCGCGTAAGGCGATTGGTGATGCCAGTTGATATTTCAGTGCGATGTGGGATAAAAGTGTCTATGTACCATCTACAATTTTGAATATGTTACTATTACGAGAAAGACTTTGTGTATTTAACTACTGGCACATATCACAAAATTTTGCTGGCTCTTATACTCCCTGTTGCTCTTTCATAATGACCTTTTGCTAGTATGGCATTCTCCCACCAGCCAGCCCCGCTCCTGTGCTATCTTTCATAGGTCACGTGAATAACAATATTCCCTGCACGTGATTATAATATACAGCAGGCAAGAGCGACCCCACATCCCGCACCTGCAACAGATGCGATTAATTTAGCGTCAACCCTAATTCGCACGCTAGGCTCCATCAAGCACGCCTTATCCCTCTGGCTATTGCGTCGTTTGTCCAACATCCCATCCACCTTGAAGGTAAACAAATGCCAGATATACACGAGTGCACGACGTGAATAGTCGTCCTCAAAGTTATCTGGAAAGGCAAAATGGCGACTCTGTCCGGCTCAGTGACTCTGGACAGAGCTTATTTTGAAACCTTGCTGCGAAAGTATGTTACACCCGCCCGTAGGGGTCCCTTGGTGCCGTAGGCAGATGTAACGTCCAGGCTAACATGAATATTTATGGCAGAGCACAGTTTGTACGTTTATGAAGCATATTTTGAAGCTATTCTAATGCCGTTTTTCATTATAGCATGCTTCTGGGGTAGACCACAGTACACCAACGGACCTACCCATGGTGACAATTCGCAAATCTGACTATGATGGGTTGGTGCGTTCTACACTATCCCCAATTTTGAAACTATCATATTTACAGCGTATAGCTCACTTCTTCTCGGGAATACGGTATGGCAGCATTTTGAGTCTACACGCCAACCTCCAAGCTCTATCAGTGCATGGAAGCTCGGGGCTTACTGTGTGATAGCAAATTTACGCCGGAACTTGTACAAAGGAGGAGTCTCAAACGATGTTCTTGATGCAAGCATTCACTTCAAATCCTACATATCAATATCTAACCTTGGGGCGGCATAGATTCTTGTCAGCGACACTCCAAACAACGCTCAAGGTAGCGCTATCAACCTGACACCAGGTGGCACATCAGATGCCCATCCCCCATTGACTCGTACCCAAGAATCTCCCACAACGTATAGAACCGGCCCCAGTTATAATAACGAAAATGCCAATAAATTCGGAAGCTACGGCAACCACATGATGGGTCACACATCGAAAGCTGTTGAATACGGTGGTCAATTGGATGACGTCTATTCTCCGAATGAAGTGCCCGATGGGTATTTTAACAATGGCAACAACCGCGTAGAAGTTGGCCGTGATGGCCAGTTTCTGAAAAATGCCAAGCGTACGATATTGTTGAGCAACCTCCCGGAGGCAGCCACTCATGCAGATGTGACCGATGCCGTTAAGGGTGGAATGCTCCTTGATGTTTTCCTTCGTAGCCCGGATCGAGCTGCATCTATTTCTTTTCTCAACGAGAATTCTGCAAACGATTTTTTCCGCTATGCTAAGCGCAATGATCTTTATATCCGGGGAAAGAGGGTCAGTATCGTAAACCTGCACTATAACCACTTCGGGTTCTAACTCGGGTTTAGGTTGCGATTTCGTGGTCAGACCGGCACTTCACTCTCGCAAATCATGTGGCACACAAGATCGGCATGGGCGCAACGAGAAATATCGTTATTCGATCCGCGAGTACAAGGCATACGGATGAGTCTATCCGGGAAGATTTGGATCACATCCACAATCTAGTGGTGGTCAGCATTAAATTCGTCGACAGAGATGCCCATGTGTCAACCAATTCCGTCCACAATGCCATGTTTGCGAGAACCTGCATGATGTGAGTGGAGAGTATAAATGCATTTTGTGATTCTAACATGCAACAGGTCACGAAGCAAATATAAGGGTTGCAAAATTGAATGGGATATCGATGAGTGTGCCGCTCCCATCCCAGTCCTCAAGCCACGCCCAGTTCAAAAGGAGAATAATGCACCAAAGACAAGTGCTCCGATCAACCGATTTGCTCTACTCAACATGGACGGCGCTACAGATAGCTCGACCGACGAAGATTCTATGTTGGGCATGGACGGCTTTCAATCAGACCTCGTCTCTGGTTTGAACGGAGTTGCTGTGTGAACGTTATTGTGATCCTCGGGTGCTGACTCGGGTCCTCGACTGCCCTCGCCGAAAACCCTATTCGGCTTCCATTAATTGTTTTCTTATTTCTTTGGCAAATTACCTCTGGTATCGGGCTTGGCGTCACGCATCGACGATGATGATACTTTCTTTTATGGGCGCCCGGAATTGGCAGTTCTCATGTTTACCGCCACAGATACCCTACAATTTGCTTTTGCTCTTGCTTTTATCAACATCCTCTGTATCTGTGAATGATTCGTTGTAGCTACTAGAATGGGTAGCATGTTTAAGTAGCAGAACTAGGAGGGCCGCGTTATGGAAAGGAATGATTTACATGCCTCCGTTTGTGTTTTGTTGCATTGTGTGATGGCAATAGTCCTCCTTGGAAGCTACTCTAGGTGCACAGATGTCTGAAGAAGGGGGTCGTATAACAGCGAACGAAAGAACGGATTTGGACAGCCTGTAAGCCCTGTCGCTGCTTCTATTTCAAAAATATCTGCCATTCTCGGGACTTTTTGTTTCTCCGTATAGAGTTGCTCAATAATTTATTACAACCGGCCTCCCCATACTTTCTACAGGTTACGGCGGTGCAGTGACATCACAAATTTACCGATAACCCCCACCAAACTTTATACGACCCAACCACTTCACGACCTCGACAAATTACTGAACCCCGCCTCAAACCCGTTATTGTTCTTGAATTCTTTGTTCGCCTTTTCATTATCTGCTGCACGTGCTGCTACATCTTTGTTCAATCGCGCTCCTTCCCCAAAGCCCATCACGAACACCCAGCGTCACAGCACCCCCACCCGCCACTATGTCCTGGTTTCAAAAGACAATTGCCCTGCCTCCCAAGTCGCGGGGCAGCTATCTCGTCACCGACCACATCGTCGACAATCTTCCAGAGATCAAGGGCTACAAGGTGGGCCTTGTCAACCTCTTCGTTCAACACACATCATGCGCGCTCTCGCTCAACGAAAACTGGGACTCGGATGTGAGGGAGGACATGAGCGATGCGCTTGACCGCATTGCGCCAGAAGATAAGAAGGGAGACCTATACAGACACTCGGCGGAGGGTTTGGATGATATGCCTGTGCGCTCTGACCAACTTCCTAGGCTAGATATTTACTGACTAGCTACAGGCACACATCAAGAGCGCATTGATTGGCGCGAGCGTAACAATACCTATAAAGGATGGGAAGCTGGCCACTGGGACATGGCAGGGAGTGTGGTATCTGGAATTCAGGGCAGCTAGGCACCAGAGGAAGGTGGTAGCTACGATACAGGGAGAGAAGGCATAATAGGATCGATCTAGCGCTTCACAAATCTGTTGGCTGCAGCATGCCAACCCACCCAAATGTTCTTGACGGTCATTACATTTTGTACACCTGGTTCTATGGTATCTGTGCAAGTACCCATGCTTTCCCTAACGCCAACTCCATTTTCGTGTGCTGCAAGTTCAAATCTCCTCCTCCTCCTCGTTCGCAGGCAAATCATCAATTTCTATATCACCACCCGCAAGAACCTTGGTCTGTGGCACGTAGCCGTTGGGATCTGGCGCCTGGCCGGGCGTCGCAGCAACAACATTTCCATTCACGTCCACGAATTCAAAGTTGTAACGCGAGAGTAGATGCGGGATCGCCGACAGCTGGGGACCGTAGCGCGCAGTGTTGTCATAGAGGTCGAAGAGCGGGACGGCGAGGAGCTTCATGTTCTTTGGCACGCTAAGAACCTCTGCTTTTCGTTAGTAATAATCAAAGATAGATGCTCGGGGAACGTACTCTGTTGCGGAAGCTGGATGAAGTAGAGCTTTTTGCATTCCTTGGGCCTTGTGACGTGGGCGGGGATGAATGGGTACATGAACGTCTCAAAGTTTGGGCGCCACCATTGCGCCAACGTGTCGCCAATCTCCCAATCCTCATTGACTCCCTCTCCCGAAAACTGCGATCCGACTGGTGCAAGTCTTTCATTCAGTCGCGCCTTGAACCCCTCAATCTCGTCGTCCTCGGGTTTGAGGTAGTCGCCCGGGAGCTTAAAGAACGCGTTTGCAATCTGCAGCATCAGGATGTGAGGATGATTGTGTTCGTGACAGACGAGAATGCCTTCGCACGTACGGCGCATTCCATGGAGCTCATAGTGTTCTTCGAGGCGCTTTAGGCGGGCAAGCACTGACGGGTCCTCTTCGGGCTGGTTCTCCTTGGTGCCAAAGGTATAGTTGGAGATTGGGTACAGGCGGATTGTCTCTGGCTGGTTGCCATTGAAGCTGAGAGGGAGAATTGGGGGGTATGAGGTTTGGAGCGCGGTGGCAGTGATTGTCGACATGATTGCTCTTGGAGGTGAGAAGGTGGAGGGAGGGAGCTGTGCTACATGGCACGCTTGAGCTTCTCAGGAACGGATTAACGTTGATTCGTGTGGGCGGGTTGGGGCCGCTGACAAACCTTGGCACTGCATTTTATATGAGAAGGCTGGATCGTGTTTTGAGCAACAAGTCTATATGAGATAAATACGTTTAATGTTCCTGGAATTATTAGAACTTTTCAACAGTCTAGTCGCTCGGTTTTAGATAAATGTGTCAATTGCATTGTCTTTGATTGAGTATTATCAATCCCCAGCTGCACACCAGTACTATGAGTAGAACCTCGAACACCTTCAAAAGGTCTTACATGCCAGACAATAACCATAGCAAAAATGACCTATTTCCCACGCATCGGTATATCGGTCGTCATAGCATAAAACTCCATCGCCTCCTCCTCGCTCACCGTGCTAACCTCCGTTTTCCTCTTATCCACCAACCCAAGTCTTGCCTTCTTAATCTCCCACCACAGCTCTCTTCGATCACCTCCCAACTTCTCCTTCAGGAGATCCTCCTTCAGTCGCCGTATAAACGAATTATACACCTCTGGCATCTCTAGACTCGCTAGCTCTTCTCGCATCACGCCCAAATTCGCAATAGCCTGTCCATATCCGCTGTCGCCGAGACTATGCTCGATCAAGGAGCGTATGATCCCTTCCATCTGCTTGCTCGCTGATTCGATCGTTGTGATATCCTCTGCCGTGCCAAGACGCTGCTTATACTCTGGGATTGCATTCTCAGAGCTAATTTCAGACCTCTCCTCGCGGCTGAGCAGGGCGTCGACATTGAGACCTGACAGGGGCTTGATGGCCTCCTTTGCGCGGCGACCCTTGGCCTTCGGTGGCACCTTCTTGACGTCGGCGGCTTTTATAAGGTCTTCGAGTTCAGTCGCGCTTGCCTTGACGAGATCAGCGGGGGGCCGCGAGTACTTCATGAGAACTTCTGGAGGTGGCTGCACGGGCTCGTCAGGCTGTACGGCGCGGCGGCGGATAGCTTGGTTGATACGGTGGAGGACGGGAGAATATGTATCTTCGATGGCCATGTATTCTACGGGGTTGCCCTCGTCATCTTTGCCAAACGTTGAGATATCCATTGCATCGACGTAGGCTGACATGGCTTTGGTGAGCTCATCTGTAGGGAGGTTGCGGTGTTTGGTCATGGTCTGGCCAGATAGAGTGATGACGCGGTCAAGTGGAGGGAAGCGATACAGCCGTACATCTTCGGCGAAGGGGAGAGGCACGTCAATCAGGCACTCTAGGTCAGGCTCGATGGATGGCGTTAGGAGGACCAGCTGGGGGTCCTTGCCGTCTTTCAAAACGATGCGAGCAACGGCATATGACTCGAGTTCTGCAAGTGCATGGACGAGAGATGAAAGTGCAAGTCGAGCCTTTTCATTTGCCCTCGCGGCAACAGTAACACAGCTTTCGCCCATGTTGAAAAATCGCTCATACTGGGGAGATATGTCAGCCAATTGCGCCAAAATAAAATGATAACCGCTTGCTACTTACCCTTTCCGCTGGTATAAATCCTACGATCGAAAAGCTTGCCACCGTCTCCAGCTTTGTAATATTCTGGTCTGACTCGGCGATAGCAACTGCTGTCCGACCATACTCAAACCCTTGAGCAAGATCCTCTCTGTCAACATCTCTCTTCCCGCCAGGTGCAGATTCATCCACAATCTTGTATGTTCTTGCATTCTTCACGGCGGTAAGTCCCTCTCCCTGGGTTGCATCTTCCATTTTAAGATCACCCTCGTCGTCACCAGCCATTTCCGCCACAACATAACTGCTGGCAGAAGGCGCTTTGGCGACCTTGGTGCGGAAATAGCGCTCGATGTCAATACACAGAGCGGTATCATACTTCTCAGGGTCACCTAACGTGAGCTGTCCCTTGAAGGTTGCATACGGTCTGTAGTCCTTGACGCGCGGTATGGATAAGTCTTGGACCGCTTCTGCCGCAGTACCAAATATTGACTTTTCACATTTGTCCGCAAGATCCCTCAAAACCTTCTCATTGCCAGCCTAAAATACGTCAGTAAAACTTTATAAGAAGCAAGCAAAGTAGAATAACCTTTAGGGAATCCTTCTCTTCCTCTTTAAAGCCAAACTCTGCGTCATCAAAATCAACTCCCCTGGTATCATATTAGCCATCTGTAAATAAGATGCGGGACTCATGAAAACTCACAAGACTACCAATTCTATGCCATCTTCATTCAGTTTTGCGGATGTCTCATCCAGATCATCAGAGTCCATCAAACCCGTCCCATTGGTGACCAGGACAATCTTCCTCGCATACTTCAGCTTCTTCGTGAATCTCTCGATCATATCAATGGCAATTATGATCGCCGAAACAGCATCTCCCACATCCGTCTTACTTGGCTTGATACTCTTCTGGAGTTTCTTAAGATCTGGCACTTTTATGGGTCCCAGAGGCTGCATAATGGAGATGTTGTTGTATCCTTCCTCCCCCTCTAAGGCATTGTTCGTCTCATCAGTCCTGAACCCAACAATTCCAACGGTGAGGGTTGTCCGCCCAGTAATCATAATCGTAGCAAGAGAATCCCATACATATCTCATAGCAAAATCCAGGTCGCTTTCGTCTCTTCCATTGCTCTTCCTACCCATGGAAGCGCCCTGGTCAACGATAAATATGGTTGCCTCCTTGCCCGACATCTTGCCGATTGTGGCAGAGCTGAGCTACTGTGAGCTGTTATAACATCAATTTTTCAAATTATTATTGAGTAGAGTTCCTCAGGAGCAGAATAGAAATTCGTCGATGATTGAAGGATTTAGGTGGTTGGGCTAGGCAAACGCGTTGTCTCACGCGTGCCATTAAGCATGCTGTCACGGACTCACGTGCTGATAAGGCGGTTGGTTGCCTCGGATAACGGCTGATGACGCGCTCCCGCATTATAGTAGATCTCCTCGGGCGTCGGCTCCAGCAACTTACTCCTTAATCCAGTCCCCTCCCGGCAACAAAGCATCAATAAAAACATACAGCTTCAGTCTCAAATTTCAATATGGCCGACGTTTCAATCTTTAACACTTTGGCTCCGTACCATATCATTGCGTAAGTCATTGGTCAGGCTGGTGCTTGGTTTCCTGCTGACGAACTCAGATATGGCACCCACCTCGGCGCGCAGACCTGGCAGGTAAGTAATAGGAATGCAGCCTCTTAGAACATTTTATCACTGCACTATCAATTATCATTTACTCTCAACGCCTCACCCATTTCCTTTCACCCTCCCTCCAACTCTACCCTCAACTAACAACCCCCAGACCTTCGTCAGCGGCATAACCGCCTACCAAACCCTCGAGCGCTCCCAATT
>JPJU01002549.1:0-33280 GCA_000750735.1 Pseudogymnoascus sp. VKM F-4246
AGACGCTGAGACACGCGGCGACGACCTCGAGCTGGAGCTCCTTATCTTTCCCTTCGTTGATTTCCTGCCAGGGGTGGTTAGAGGGACCCTTGAAAAGTTTAAAATATCCCCGAGACAAAAAGACTTACATCCTGTACGACTTGGTTCAAGTTTGCTCCCACACCTCCGTTTGTAGCTCCCGCGCGCTTTCCAAAAGGCCACTGGCTGTATTCCGCCAGGAGCTCGTCGACTTGCGCAAAGGCGCGTTCCCTGGCCTCGTGGCCAAGGGAAGCCAAGGCGTTCTCGAGGACGTTGGCTGCGTAGGCGGCGCAGACCATGGAGATGGTGCGGACATTTCTGAACTCGAGGTTCTCTGGGAGCCATTGGCTTGCCGGTAGCACCACGGTTCGCTGTGTGAGGACATTTCGGACGCGTCGCCTTATCTCTTCTTTCGGTCCGCCATCGGCAACGGGGTGGGTGGCCATATCGAAGAGGAGGAAGTTCTTCTTCTCGGTTCGTAGGATTCCCTTGTCGACAAGGCCCTTCAGCAACCTCTCGCGGACTTGCTTCAGCTGGTAGCCAATCTTCATCAAATTCCAGGTTTCGCCTGCGGAAGCCTTGTCTTAGCAAAAAATACTTAAATGTTGGTGTTGCTGGTAGAACATACCACTCATCAGGTCAATCCATGAGCTGACGCTCATCTTTTCGCTCGATTTCATCATCTTCAGTGCCTCGTCCAGCAAGACTTCGCCAGTAAGTGTGTCGTCTATAACTTCGATAATCCGGTCTGCCAAAGGAAATCTTCTCCTCGAGGAGTCCTTTTGCATGCTCACACGACCTCTGAAAGCCAGCTCGATGACAATACATCCTCGAAGCGCATATGATATGTTATCGTTCCAGAAGGATAAATAGCCCTGTAGTCCAAAGTTCGTCAGTAGGAATTCGTCAGACGGGTGACCTCGGAGCGTCGCATTACCTGCTTATCCTTGAGGCCCAACAGGAGAACCTCTTCCATCATAGTCAGTTTCGGCTGCTTACTCCTCTCCGCGCTCTCATTCATGTCCCGCGGGTCAAACGCAATCTTGTGTCCATTCTCGCCGCTCTCGTACGACGTTTCTGGCTGATCCCTTGAGGATCCAGCCTTGGGCACCGGCGACGCAACGCGGCTCGAGCTGTTCTCGTCATTATCGCCGCTAGCCGTGCCTCCGCCGCCGCCCCTCCGTCGCGTCAAACCGGATGACATTGTTGTGTGTGTTGGAGTGAAAAGTATCGAGGAGTTGCGGTCGAGGAGGACAGGGGCAGGAGGTGAGCTGCTGTCATATGCGGAAGTTGCCCGACTCTAGCTCCCGTACACGACGATGGTGGCGTTCAACCAGTCCCTATTGCAGTATTCGAGTATGTACGACGTCAATGACCAATGCTTGGGGTTGTAGAGATGGATTGGGCTCCAATGGCGAGGTCGGTGGGGGGGTTGATAATATTCGGTGACCTTGACAATGCAGGGCCCTAGGTAGCCTTCAAGAAAGGTTCATTGATACAGGCCATGTTCGCTTAACCCGTTTGGGCGCCATCGACAGGCCAAAAAATATTCCCTGTGATATTACTGTTTACAATCACGAAGAATCACATATTGATGACAGAAGAACACGGGTAGCAGTTTGAGCAGGATTTCTTCTAAAGAACAGTTTTACAAAGTATCATTCAACATGCTATTACGGGCATGTCAAAAATATACAGCGACGCGCCGCGAAGGCGCATCGGACACCCCTCTCCGCCCCCCAACATATATCCTCCACCAGTGTGATTCACAGATCAGTGAGCTGTAATATGAGTTAGCTGACGTAGGAGTGAAGTATCGTGAAGCTTGACTAACCATCTGGCTGCGCAAGGATGTACTCAACGGCCTTGTCCACTATTTTTTGTTTGTCAGTCCTGCATCATAAACCGTGTTGTCTTTGCGTTCACATACCGCTGTGGATGGCATCCGCCTCCTTGTCTGGGATCTCGATGCTGAACTCCTGGTTTCTGTTAATATCGGCCAGCCTCGGGTTGAGTCAAAATTTGCCTACCTCCTCAATTGCCATCACAACCTCAACCGTGTCCAAGCTGTCCAAACCAAGATCGTTGTTGAAGTGGGAGGTAGCGGTAAGCTATATATTGTAAGTTTATGCGCGGAAAAAAACACGGCTTGGATATCGAGTGTACCTTAGATGGGTCGGTGACCTTGAAGAGCTGGTTAGCAACGAACAACAACTTTACGAGGACATCCTCAAGCTCATGAGCACTCACTTTGTCGAAGTTCTTTAACAGATCAACGATTCTTCCCTCAACCTCTGGCTTGGCAAGCCCGGCGGCAGCGGAGTAGCATCTCGCGGCGTTGAATACCGACGGGGCGTACTGGAAAGTTGGGATAGCCGAAGTAGGGCGGGCAATTGGGCCGGCTCTACGGACAGCCTGGCTGGCAGCACTGCGTGCGGATTTGAGGAGAACTGTGCGGAACATTTTGGAGGATGTAGATGCCGGAGATGGAGATCTTAAGGTTGGTCAATGGTGTCGGCTCGGAATGTTCGACGAGCTTCAATGGGCTCTGTCACTAGCATGCGCTAGCGGGAGATCACGTGTTAATTTTGATTGCCTCCTTAGATTTGATCGGGGAAATGTTGGCTTGGTTTCTTCTGTAATAGTCGTAATTTTTGGTTAATAAACTCAACTTATGGTAATTACAATTATGGTAATTACAATTTAAATAATCTATACACGTATCATTAGACATATTATACATACAAATACTTACTTATCTCGTTGATTTTAAGGGTTAAGGGTTGAGAAAGGTGCAGCAATAACATCAAACCACGTGATACACAACCCACCAACCAATTCAACCAATCAAACCACACCCGTTCTGGGATTAGACATCACCAGCATCCAACTTCGCGAATTTGACGAACCTCAAAAGCAACAGCTACACGTCCACGCCCCCATCCCTCTCCCCTCCCCCCGCAAGCACAATGGCATCCACAAAGCCCCTCGCAATGCTTTGCCGGCCATCCACGCAGCTCCTCCGCGCCTCGCGCACCTCTGTCTCGCCGGCTTGGATCCAAGCTGCCGCGGCCTTCTCAACCGCCCAAGCCCGCTACGCTACCCCCACCGGCCCTCCACCGTCGAAATTCAGACTCGCGCGCCCGGAGCGATGGAACGAGAGCAAGACCTCTGCGCTCGACCAGGCTGGCCAGTTCTTCCTGCTGACCGAGATGGCGCGGGGCATGTACGTGGTGCTGGAGCAGTTTTTCAGACCGCCGTAAGTTGCACTCCCGAGGTTGCCATTGGGGCCGCAGATGAAGATGAGACGAATTACAAGAGCGAGTACTGATGATTTGGGGTGCAGATATACGATTTACTACCCTTTCGAGAAGGGACCAATCTCGCCGCGGTTCCGTGGAGAGCACGCCCTGAGACGCTACCCCAGTGGTGAGGAGAGATGTATTGCGTGCAAGCTGTGCGAGGCCGTATGTTTCCCCGTTCTTCCAATTGCAATCAACAATACTGACTGTCGTTATCCAGATTTGCCCCGCCCAAGCTATCACCATCGAAGCCGAGGAGCGTGAGGATGGCTCCCGCCGTACCACCCGTTACGATATCGACATGACGAAGTGCATCTACTGTGGCTTCTGCCAGGAGTCATGCCCCGTCGATGCCATTGTCGAGTCGCCGAACGCCGAGTACGCTACGGAGACGAGGGAAGAGCTGCTGTACAACAAGGAGAAGCTGTTGGCGAATGGAGACAAGTGGGAGACCGAGATGGCGGCTGCGGCACGAGCGGATGCACCTTACAGATAAACGGAGAAGAAAAAGAGAAGTGGAAGGAATTTGATTGCGAGGAGGGAGAATGGGCGTTGCTTGTATATAAATGGCGGCTGTTGAGGAAGGAATTACATATCGAATGTAGTAGAGTTCATTTGTTACTGGTGAATGGCATTAAACACTTTTATCTTACATGGCAACATTGAACGTGAAAAATTTCCAATGTAGAATATATGGGCCTGTAGCTGCTCAATCGGAGACATACTTGGAACTGGCAGAACAAACCTTTGGTCATTCGTGGTCCATTCTGGATATCCTCGCTCGAAACCGACGTGGGTTCAAAGTCAACAAACAATAGCCAATCTGTAGCATTCACGTCTCACAGCCTAGTGATTCATATTTACAGATCTTAATCTCCATTGAATAATCTATCTCCATAACTAATCTCTCGACACCTTAACCAGAGGTATTCTCCCTCCCCAGACCGAACAACAAAAAGGATAATCATCCCGGAGACGAGACGCCCATAATCGTACCACTCCACTGAAGCAGTTTATCGAAAAAGTAAATAAAAGACATGAAATCATACAGCCTACTCCGAATATTCCACACCCAGAACTATCTGTCGTCGTACAATAATGGAAGACGAGAGAGCTCCGCGAGTATTTGACTTTTTAGAGTATTGGAAGGCAGGATGTGTTGTTGATACCAACACAATCATCATCAGAGGGAAATCGAAGTGCGACGAGCGGGTATCTCCCCATCCAAATCAGAGTCATCGGAATCCGAGTCCGAGTCCGAGTCCAACTTGGAAGCTTTACGGGCTCCATTCGTCGTCGGTGCAGTCGGTTCATCATACTCACTCTCCGGCACCTCCGGCCCACCAGAGGGAATAGCATTCCCAAGGGAGTCCACGCTCTCAGATTTGCGCGCCATGCGATCGCTGAGCTTTTTCGGCGAGGCCTTCAGCTTTGGCAACTCCTGCCTTATCTGTTCCTCAGCAGCGTCCGAATCGTCATCTTCCGGGTCGATAGTCTCCGCGCTGATATGTTTCTTCCCCTTCGTTTCGGGCTCCTTGAACGCCTCCTCAGTAGGATCTTGACCGTTTGCATTCTCGAATTTCTCCACGAGTATCTCGACAATTTCTTGCAGCTTATAGGACTGTGCCATTGGAACCGTACTCTTGAGCTTCACGAGCGCCACCTTGAGGGCCTTGGTGTCAAAGCGACCTCGTAACTCCTCATTACCAATATTCTTCCACTGAATCTTCCCCTCCCTTCCGGTCTGCGATTCCTTAATGCTGCGCAGAATCGTCAATTTATCATCCAAGCTCATACGCTGCGTCTCCTTGCGCGCAGCCCTCTCGCGCCACGGCGCACCCGCTTTAAGCGAAGTCCTGTCAGGCTTGCTGTCATCCTCGCGATCATGCATGCGCTTCCACTTCTGGCGACACTGGAGCCGGCTTCTCGTGCGGTCCATCTTCTCGCTCACTCGCTGCCAATCTATGAGTTCGATATCATGTTCCGGGAGATGGCCGGGGGGAGTCTGGATCACGCCGAGCTCCCTCATCTCCCGGACGTGTGACACGCATTTATTTACTGCCTCACGTAGTCTCTGCTCCTCGTCTTCATCCCAGTATACATTGACCATGCTATCACCGCAAATGAGGTAGTTCCTCCAGCGGTCACGGCAGTCCTCTGCGTGCCTATTGAGCCTTTCACCAATCTGTGTCCAGCGGTTTGGCATCAGCCTATGCGCTTCCCTGAGGTCCTCGTCATCCTCGGGAGACCACTTCCCACGCGCCTCAAAATTGTGGAACTTTCGGCGACAGAACTTGATGATTGACCAACGAGGGCGATCCGGGAACTCCTCACAGACCAGGTTGAACAGCTCCTGATGTCCGCTTGCTTTGCCTTGAATCAAGCTGTTTTGCTCACGCTCAGTGATGTCGTTCATCTCACGATATTTTAATAGTTGGTTCTTGATAACGGCGAGGTCACCATCATCCAACCTCGGGAGCTGCTTGCCATCTGTGGCAGCTCCGCGTGTTGGGGTACGAGGAGCTGCGGCTTTTGTCCTCTGGCCCTTCGTCACCGGAGACTTGGCTTTCAGTGCCTTCTTGGATTTCTTAGAAGGCGTCTCAACAGGATCGTCGTCGACGGGAAGACGGCGTTTACGTCTGCGAGTAGTGCTGGCTTGTTCCTCGTCCCCAGTATAAACTCCGATTTGCGGCACGTCTTTTCTGGCGACCTCAAGAGTCTCTGGAAGGTCTTCGGCATCGTCGGGACGGCTTGTTTCCGCATTTTGAGGCTCGGCTACGACCAGGTCCATTGCATCCTCGACGGGGTTCGCAGGTGTATTCTGAGATTGAGTTGCATCAATGTCCATTTTGTCCTCAACGGGGCGAGCTTGCGAGCTCTTAGGTTTGATAGAAGCGGCATATGTTTGTTTCTCGGGAGGCTTTGATTGGGTGTCCGTTGCGGTTGCCTTCTCCGCCTGTTTGTCTGTGTTTTGCCCATTTGTCATGTTGGCATCGTCGTGCTTGGTCGTGTCGATCTTGGTGGCACTGGGCGGCAAATTGACTGCAGCCCAGGAGCTCGTAGGAGTTGGAGGAATGTTGTCCTTCCCAAGGGGCTCAGGATCAGGCACTTTGGCAGTGCTAGTACCACCGCCGACGCCTCCATCTTTAGCAGCGGCTGCCTGTAGACTCTGACGCTCGGCCCTCAACTTCTTCTTCTTCTTCTTCTTTTTCGCTGCCGCAGAGCTCGATGGCGCATCTGCTGTGGGGTGTGAAGATTCGGGGACTCTCTCCACAGTGTCTGATCGTGGTAGTAGTACCGCGGCCGCCGAGCGTCCCATGTTTTGGGGGTTTGGCTGTGGCCATGACTGCGACATTCTGCCTGAAGATTGTCGCGCAACTCCGTCGCTCGTTCGATTCTTCTTTTTGTTGAGCTTTGAGATCGCTTCCACGTCCGTATTCTTCCCCTCGTCCTTCCCCAAATTCTTCTCTCTGCTTTTCTTCTTGAGCAATTTTTTGAATTTCTTGTCGGCGCGTCGCGCGCTATCGCCTTGATCTCCAGCACCATCTTCCGAAATGCCATTGCTCATCTTGCGCTTTAATTGCGATGAGCCGCTGCTTGTATCCTCACGCGCCTCGCGATTCGGTGGTAGGGTGGGAAGAGGATAGTCCCCCTCAACCCCGCCGCGAGTGCTCGAATAGTCGTCCATGCTTGACGGGTCCTCTTCGAATTGTTGGACCTGGCTTGACTCCTGCCCCATCAATGTCTGGGCGCTGTTTGGTTTGGCAGCGACTGAGCAAAAGCTGAGGTGAAGTTTGTGGCGCGGAGTGGCGGTGGTGGAATGCTCAGCTACTGAAACTAAAAGTTCGCGATAACAGGGGTTTCAGTCCATGCGGGAGCATTTCTGGGGTGGACCACAGATCCTGCTTAGCGCGTTCTGGGCCACTATGGTTGTGTGGTCCACCAAATGCCAAAATCAACCTCACTTTGACTTCAAATTTACACGCGCGCTTTGTATCTATTTAGTGCGCGTAAACATGAAATTGATACTGATCTTCATGGGTGCAGATCTGAGTGTCAGTAGCTAACAGTTGTTATGTTACCAAAGGGAAACTCTACATGGTTCTTTCTCACGCGTCACAACGTCAAAGCGGAGCAAACATACAGCTGACAACATAAAGCTTAAAAACGAGCGAAGGATCGTAGGAGCGTACTTTCACACGCAATGTACTTAATTTATATAAATTTTTATCGTCATCACAAACAAACTGCTTTGAAGTGCTCAACCAAACTTGACGCTGTCTCTGGGAGAGCACGTGGGGTTGTCAATTGCGGGAAAGATCATAGGTACACGCCTGTAATCCCAATGTGTTGGCAATGCCAAGTTCCCCAAACCGCGGGAGCACTTTAGCACCATAACGAGTCCACAAAAGCTCATTTGCTCAGCCACATTACCCTTTTTCCTTTTCCCATTACCCCTTACTGGAGACTCATTCCATTGTTGAATTGATGTTTACGTGAATATGAAGAACTTCTCCTAAGGGATTACTCGCATCGCCAGGCGCAACCGCGATACACGCGACCCAGAGAGAAGATGAACCCGGCTCCGCGGTGTTGGCGATCCGTCAGTCGCCAGCCACCTTGCCTATTACGGACAGGACGCGTGGGAATACAGCGTCTACCACAGCTTGCTCTTCCTCCTGTATCTCGGTATCAGAGGAGATGGGAAACATCGAGTGGCCTCGGCGATAGCAATTCAGCTGCAGAAGGTAAGACCCTCTTTGTTTATTCACCGGCCAGTTGGCAAGATTCTTGGAGTGAACAAAGCACGTGTTCGCAAATATTAATTTGGAGAACTGGGCTGATGGGAATCTTCCCCATGCCGAATGCAGTAGCTCAATTGATACATTTGAAGCCTCAATGATGCACAATGCTAACTTAACGAAGCAAACAGACAGCTTCATGACCCTCGCAGGGGCCCGTCCAAACATGGCCGACGCCCACGTCACGAGGACGATGAAGCCCCTCAGTCGCTATTCTCTAAAATGATAGAAGCCGCTGCGACAGCATTTGCAAGCATAGTTGTTCTTGGCGCTGGCTTTGCCTTTGGAGGCTTCTGCTATCACAAGTTCTACAAATGGCACGTGCTTCGAAAGATGCGCAAGGCCTTTGAGCCAGGAGACCCAGCTCTGGTCCTGGCCGCAATGGGGAAGCAACTCCCCGAAGTGGAAGTGACAGTCTCTCAAGAGGAAAAGGAGAAGAGCGATAATGAGAATCATTGGATCCGCAGAGATGAACAGGATAAGATCGACGAGATAATAAACGGAACCGAGAAGGGCCATTATCACCTCCTCATCGGCGAGAAGGGCACCGGAAAGACTTCTATGTTACTTGATGCCATGCAAAAGATTGATGGTGAGGGTATTGCCATGCTCGATGCGCATGGCGACCTCGAAATCTTCCGCATACGGCTTGGTAAGGCGCTGAACTTTGAATACCACGAAGACTACATCGGATCCTACTTCTCGGAAAGGGGGCCAAGGGAAAGCACAGCACTGCTGGATATCGAGCGGGCCTTCAACAAGCTGGACAAAGTTGCTCTGGACCGACGGCTTAAGGTCGGCAGGCCAATCGTTCTTATCATCAACTCCATGCACCTTCTGAAGCCTGATGCCGATGGAATGAACCTGCTTGAACTCCTACAGCAAAGGGCAGAGCAATGGGCCGCCAGCAACCTCATCACCGTTGTATTCAACAGTGACGATTACTGGGTCTACGAACGCCTCAAGCAACTGGCGACACGCATGGAAGTGACTACAGTCGGCGACCTACCCAAAGACAAGGCACTCAACGCAATCCGAATGTACCGCTCCAAGTACTTCTTCGAAACCCCAGACGAGTCCATCCTGTCACAAGTCTACGAAAAGATTGGAGGCCGCCTAACCTTCCTCAATAAAGTCGCCAAATCTGCCGACATGCTCAAGACCTGCGACGAAATCTCCGCGGTCGAAAAGCAATGGTTCCTCAACCAATGCGGCCTCCTCGGCATGGAAATGGATGACGACGTCATGGACCAGCAGAAGTACGCATCCGCGGCAATGGTCCTAGCCCAGGAGCTTGTCGACATGGAAGCTGCCGGCGACGGGCCCATCTACGACCCCGAACACGGCCACGACCTGCCCTCGCTCCCTCTCCACAAGGCGCGCCAGGTCATGACGCGCGCGGATTTCATCAGGGAGTATGACCATATCAACGTCTTCACCATAACGTCGAGCGCGATGGTGCGTGCGGACTCGGTGCCCATGCAGCGCGCGTTCAGGGAGATCTGCGCGGAGCCAGGATTCAGAAAGTACCTCGAGGATACGCTACAGCGCATCTCGGATATTGAGAGTTTGGGCCGCACGAGGGAGATTGTGGCGAAAGATTTAGTGCTGGGTGGGAAGTATGTGATTAATCAGGAGAAGGGAGGGTTTGGGAAGGTGATCCAGTTGGAGATGCCTCCGGAGGATGATGATGATGAGGATGATAAGGAGGAGGGGAAGGGGGGGAAGAATGATAGTTGATGAGCTATGAGGGCCCTGGGTTGGGGTGGGTGGCACGACTCTATTTACTTAGATTCCCTTTTGTATTTTATGTAGCTGAAGCTTTGAGGCTTCGGCTAGTGTAGTATTTGTATTTTATGTAGCTCTGAGGCTTTGAGACTTCGGCTAGTGTAGCATTTGTATATCTACTCTTCTGAAAACACGCATACGATAGACCCTTCGAAGCTTTCCCATAAATACACGATAGAGAAAGGGCACAGTATGATTCTGCTACCCACTATCCATATCTCTGCACCAAATCCCTCATAACCTCAATGACCCTATTATGCTTATTAGCCGCCACACTGAACGAAGGCTGAGAATAGACTTACTGTGTGCGAAGCGTCTCGTTATCAACAAAAAGGGCTGAGACATGTGTGTCAAATTTCCTGGAGTGATATTAGCTACGTATTGCTGTAAGAATGGAATATTTCAAGTGTCTCACAATCTATAGAGGTCTAGACGGCCTTCAAAATCCACTTCCGGTGGCGAAATCTGGGTGAATGTGTTGTAAGCAGCAACGTACTCATCTCCAAACCTATTGCAAGCTGGTCGCCACTGGCCAAACTCGTCTGAAACCCAAGCGATTCAGCATAGGCAACCGTAATTATTTTGTGGAAGAACTTACATTCGTTGTGCGCGTAAAAGCAGCACGCGTCGAAGACGAGAGGCTGGTCGGTATTGACATCAATCCCTGCATTTGCGTACCAAAGGTCTCCATGAACGAGTGAAGGCTTCACTGTTCGGCCGTCACTCTCGAGAGGCCTCAGGAGCCTCGGGATGACCTTCTCAAACAAATTACTTGAGAGGACATCGAGCTCTTCACTAGCCCCCTTGCTTTCAATCTCCAGGTCAAGCGCGTGTCTCATGGTCTTGCTGAAGAATACCTCCCAGCTATCCTCCCACCCGACGAACTGGGGTAGGTTGCCGGCGTAGGTGGTGATGTGGAACCCGAACTTGCCAGTGGGCGATACGCTTTTCTGGTGCAGTGTTGAGAGAAGAGCGGCAAACTTGTGTGGGTCTGGCATAACGGCAGTCATTTCTCGAAACTCGCAGAGGAAGAAATGAGTGTCTGGAACCGTGGTATAGGTGCCGCATGCGATGGGCCTGGGGACAAATTCCGGCAGGATATTATACATCGCGCTTAGTGATTGGAATTCACTCTTGGTCATATTCAAGCCTAGTTCTTTCGAAAGGACCTTAATGAAGAAGGACTGCGGTTTCCCATCGCGCAGCAGAACATCAATACGACCCGTCTGAGCGAAGAAGCTTTCGCCGTGGTTCTTAGTGGATGTGACATTGCATCCCTCGGGCAGTTCTTGAAAGGCCGTTAATATGAAGACGAGTTGTGAGTTCACCACGGGTTTGTAGCTTACCACATAGCACGGCTGGGTCAACTTTGGTATTACCCGCCCCAAATCCAAGGCCATATACGCCCCCGCGGTTCATTCTATGATAAAGAATGCGTTTGGTCCGTTCAGCGTCCAACTGCCTGGGGATTATCGGGCTCTCGGAGAAGCCGGGTTTAAGCATCATGGTTATGTAGCCAATTGTAGGTGAGCTCCTGCTTTTCCGGACTAGAGTCCGCGGGCCGCTCGGGTGCTTCCGCAAGCCAACCTCCTCTCAGCCTTCAGTGTCCAGTCATTGAGATCTTGGTGATCCTGTCACGCCAATGTTCAACAGGGAACACGATTGGTGGTTTGAATTGGGGCGGGGTGTCACCAAAAGACTTGCAAAAACAACTCTACTATGCCATTGTTCTCTTGGGTAATTGGGCCTTGATTTCCGCCTGGCTTCTCATAAACCTCACTAACCCTAACTAACCTTGAGTATCCAAAAACTGTAGCATATTATACAGCCGCCCCCCTTATTATTTCACATGATGATCATAACTGTGACGACTTATTATGCCTAGCTACTCGTACATAACTAGTTCTAGTAGACAATCCAAAGCGGACGTGGACAAGAGCAAATACCATTGGTAATAGTGTTTAGATTGTTAATTTATATCTAACTACTACTTTACTCTACTATTCACGGTTGGCCGAGCCTATTCGCGGTTGGGCCAAAGCATAGATTATAATACTTGCCTGGTCGACGACCAAATCGATCTATCAGAGGTCTAGATCGATCGATTAACGAATCGATTTCCAACCCTGCTTTATAGGCCATAAATGGAGCCTTTTTATCACATCAAAATTCTTCCATTACAACCCATTAATCACCCTGGGCAGCAACACCTTGTTGTACTCCCACAGGACAGTCGAAAAAGGAGCAGAGAAAGCGGCGCCAGTGAAGTAAGTGGAGAGGTGACCCTGGAGGGCAACCTGCTTCTGGACTATGCCCGTGCGAAGAGAGTCTGCGGAGAAACGAGTGTGCATCTTGCCATGGTTGTCGAACTTGACAAACTCGAGGGTGCCGTTGGAGACGGGGAGAACCCCGGATTTGATCATGGCATCGATCGACTTGGCGATAAGAGCTTGCATGCTCTCCGTGGTGTCTTCGTCGGTGCCAACGGCAGTGAACTGGAATAGGTCCTCGGTACCTCCGATGTAGGCAATGCTTCCGACTTGGGGTGTGTCGGGGAAAACGGTGTAGTTCAAGGTTCCGGGGGCCGCGGACCTTCCAAGGTAGTTGCTCAGGACCTGCAGTGATGGGTGTCGAATAATCCCAGCGTAGACAGTGGTAAACGCCATATTGTCGAAGACCGCATTCTCAGTCGCGTCGACACTGAAAGGAGCCAAGTTCTCTGGGGTAGGCTGGCAGGCAAAGAGGAGACGCTTTGCCTTGATGCACGACGTCTTGCCCGTAGCGTTCTTGACTGTTAAGAAGATGTTGCCGCCGTTTTGGCGGGTTGCCGAAGCGACTGTGCTTGAGTACAGAACATCCTTGCCCAGGAAATTGGCGACAGCCTCATACAGATCATATAGACGACCCGAGGCCGGAAGAGCCGCCGCGGCTTGGCCCAGCAAGGCCTTAATCATGGGGGTCGTCGACGCCTGCATTACCCATATGGTGGGCTCATTCATGGTGTTACCAAGACCCTGTGTAGTAGCATCCCAGGTCTGGGGAACGGAAGCTTCAATGCCATGCTTTTTGACAAAGTCAACGAATGGCATCAGGAGGTCTTCCGGGATGGAGTGCGGTAAAGGGAAGTTTTCGTAGCCGGGAAGCAGCATGTCCGAATACGTCTCTTCGATATCAGCAAACGTCTGTAGTGCCTGATACAGCGCAGTGTCATTGGGCATGACATAGTCCGCAACGGGCCGACCTGTCTTCATATCGATGAACTGGTTGACGTTCGCAGTGAACTGCATGGAGCCACTTGTCGACACATTCATACGGGCCGGGAAGTCATAAGCGTTCTCGTACTCCATCCATGCCTGCACTCCGACGTTGATGACCTTTCCTGAGACCGGGTCATCGTAGTAGTTGGTGTGGCCACCCTATGGGGAAGATGAGAATCAGCAACTCTAGCATGGCAGAACACTCAGTCGTCGACGCTTAAGGGGAATCAGAAATCAAGCGGCTAAAGAGCCAAGACGATGAAAACTTACTAATTGATCGGCCTTCTCCACGAGAACCACACTCTTGCCAGCGTCGCGCAACCACACGGCGGCGTGTGCACCAGAAGCGCCACCACCAATGACAACAACATCTCGAGTAATGGTTTGGCTACAGAGGTTTGGACTAGCGCAAACTCCTTGGGCAAATAGTGTGACAATGAGGCTCACGCCTGCAGATGTCTTGCTGTTACGCATGATGACTAAAGAACGCCACACACTGTTCCGGTGCTTAGACTGCTCGAGGGTTGCTTCAGTGCGTAGGTGATAGGCAACGAGATGGAACGCTGGAGCAGTACAACCCTGGAGGACTGTGGGAGAATTTGAAGCCGTACGGGCTGCCGCCTCTACCGAACTGAAGCCGACATTTCCTTTTAAACTTGAAGAAATGACCACATGTCGCTTGGCAATATATCCCAGGTTCATTCTCGTTTGTCGCGGCGCACGTCCCACAGACCAGCCAATACAGAGTGGCTGCTTTTCGGGGGACTAACGAAATGCACCTCCAGATAGTGCTTCACGGAGCAAAGCATGTCCATCCTTGCACATTACGTTTCGGCCAAATTAAAACTGGCTCAATAAATCCAATTATCCTTGTGCACTTAGCTCAATGCTTCAGGCTAGGACCAAATTCGATGATTCCTTCCAACACACCTTTGAGTATAAACACTTATTAAGGCTACTCTACCGTGTGTTAGTTCATACGTTGTGTCGATGTAGTCTTCAATTGAAATTATCATCCCCAAGGTTTGCCTCGTTTCTGAAACCTCTCGTCAGACGCTTCCTGAAGATTAACAGCTCGGCCGGTTACTACGCCAGCAGTTAACAGTACAGTCGAAGTGATCGCACACTTCACAGCGGGGGAATTGGTGGAGGCAATGCGGCTGACGCAATCTACGATATGCCTTTGCACACGAACAGTGAAGAGGTCATATCACAGAGACCGGAGCCATCCCATGGAATTGTTTGCACGAGGGATGTTACGTTATGCCTGTCATCCTTTTCAAATCTGTACAAGTCGACTGGAGCTCTATGGCGAGGAATTTAAAATCGCGATAGTTGGAAGCATCCGCAAGGAGTAAGAGTTAGTGCCATTACTCATGCCCCCCCCCCTAAAATATCACCTTTTAGCCCACAATTCCACAAATATCTAACTCCACGTACAGCCAAGATTAAATGTAGGATTTGGAGGATTTAGATAGCCACTATTTTCAATAGATCTAAATCTAATCAAGAAGGTTTAGGACTAGTAAAGGCAGGAATTAAAGAAGCTCTATATGCCTACTACTCTAGCTAATATAAGAGGTGTAGCTATTACGCGACAAGATTAAGCCTTTAAGACTTATACAGAGAGGCCTATATACGATATTAAGAATGTTATTGAAGTTACTATCATCTACTACGCCATAACTACTTAATACAGGCCCTTGGTTGTGAGTACTCGTGGAGTTGTAGGCGAAAAAGTGATATATCTGGGGGGGCCATGAGTAATGGCGCTAACTCTTACGTTTAGCAATTCAACCGAGGTATCAACCGCTCCAGCCAATTAATCAGCTGCCTCCCTCCTCATAAAAGCAGATATCTCTTGTAATCTCAGCCAACATAGGAATTGTAAGAGTCGCTCTGCGCGGGTCTGAAAGACCTTTCTTGTTCCCTACGTAGTTGGCTTGGAGACCGTATACTAAGTTGTTATATTCCCCAACTAGTGCACCACTATAATGGAATTAGTAGTATCATAAACATTAGATGGCTTGCTCGCAGGCTGACGTGATTCACCGACCAAAGCTGTGACTGACAATAATAATGAGAGCGTGACCTTATCCTCCATGATGACGAGGCTATGGCTGGGTCTAGTGTGACTTCTCACATACCACGGCGAAAGCAAAAATCTCAATAGATACTTCTGTCAAACGGATACCCAAAAAAGATAGTATCTTGATTGCGCAGCCGTAGTGGTGAATATGTGACCGTGGGGGTCATTTTCTGGAGAGGATCGTGAGCTGGCACATATTAGACTAAACCAGAACAAAGACCCGTTTTATTACACAGCAATTGCACAGAAACGTAATACGATCTAGCAATTTAAATTGAATCTGATTGTATAATTCAGCTACGATTGAATTCCTCGCTGTCAACTCAATAGATATCAATTAAATGCCTGAAGCTTTTCCCTTTCATTAAAAAGCCTTTCATGCAGCTTACCATAGCATTGGCATGCATTCCTGTACCAAGTGTGTTACTCGCTCGAAGGAGTGCACTCCAGAACAACAAGGCCGCCCTATGCAAATAGTAATTAGACAGTTTTCCCAAAATATGGGTAGTTGAGTTCGTACATAATCTTTGCCAGTGCAACAGGCACGTTGTTGTCCGCAGGTGCTGTCAATCGCAGATATCGGGGTGCCTGTATAATATTTGGTTAGAATCTATTTGAGGGGCTTCTGTGTAAACGCACAATTCACTCCAACATTGCCGCTTAGGCCTTCTGAGACTACGCCCAAAAGAACTTGAACCAGAGCGCTGTTTTTATGTTTGACCTGACCACAACACTGTAGAGATCCTGCACATTGTTGGCTTGGTAGGGCGGCTGCAATCGCAGCCATATATAAGACAGGAAAGAGGAGCTGCATTTTTGGTAGAAGTGATAAGTGTAGTATCATACTACACTTATCACTTCTACCAAAACCATACAAGCATCATCAATCTCCCAGATGCCGTTTGTGCCAAGGCCAATTATGTGGATACATATATAGGGTATCCTGTATACTATACCCTGTTTTTCCTTCCCAAAGTGAGATATTGTGAACGAAAAGGGAAGAAGGCCGTATTTCGAGACCTAATCCACAACGCCACGTACAACTCCAATAGCGCCGTCTGTCGATCTCAAAATAAAATGATTAATTCCAGACTGAATCAGAACAGTGCCCGAGTACATGATCCCCTCTGGTTTCCGTTTTGGAAGTAATAGGATGTTAGTAGTACTGGATATTCGGGGTGGATACCAAAGTAGGCTGATATTGGGAATTTCCCAGGGTATAGCTATGGCTTTGCGGGTAAGACACTTGCTCAATTGATGGGGAGAGCGGTCAAATATCCGGGTTTTTGTCCCACTCTATGAACCTCTAATAAATCTACGTAGTAGATGACGACTCAATTGGTCTCTATACTCTATATACTGTGCTGTTTGTGATAAAGCACAAACACCAAGACGTCCACCTCATATCAACCTGAACATATTATCCTTCACCCCCCTCTTCATCGCCACCGCCTTCCCATTCTCATACTCAAGCCCCGCCGCCCCACCTTCCCCGCTAATAGCCTCCAGCTTAAGTTTCAGCTCCTCATCGAGCTCTGCGATCGTTTTAGCTTTTACTTTGGGTTTCACTGGCTCTGCCGGGGTTTGCGGGGCCTCTGGGGTGTCCCTATTGGGCTTGGTCGCCTCCTGTACCCTGATTAGAACTGTACCTGAAGAATATACTAGCTGTAATATAGAGATGGGGGGGATGGATGTCGTTACCGTTGATTCTTTGGCAGGTGGGACACGTGATGTTGTGCTAGAGAAGAAATAAAACCGCAGGGCGTTGGCAGAGGAGTGTATTCTCAGAGAGGAAGGGTTGCGCGTCAATGCTCTCTTCATTGCAAGAGGATATATACGTATTGAATTAAGTTATGGAGTTGCGGTCAGACGGTGTTTGAAGAGGTAAGATGGGTAATTTGTAGTAGCGTCATGGACATAAGAGAATAATTTGGGCGTCACATGACCATCATATTGCGCTGAGCTTGAAGAACAGTCACATACAACCATAGGAAAGAGAATTGGCGTCTCGTCCGCTCTGCTATACCAAATATTGTAATTCAGTGGCTTGATGATCTAAATCGTGCCAATAGGCATGGCGTGGAGTCTAAGCCCTTTTCCGCCCTTGGGAAGGGGCTGGGTGATGGTGTTTACCTACTGTGCGCCGCCGGCCCCAACCTGGTCCCGCGCCCTGCATAAAACGGAAGGTCCGTGCATCAACCTAATATTCACAATCCCGAAATATATATTTACGCCACATGGAAACTATATTACCCCAGGGTATGGTGCAAGGCACGCCACTCTACATATTCTTCCAAGATTTGAAAACAACGGGTTCTAAAATAGCGGGGACTAGAATGAGTATATAGTATAGTTTAACCAAGTTAAGCCAAAAGCTCACAAAACATAAACCAAGATCAACAAAGTAAAAACTTCCATGGTGACTGGCACTTAAATACCTGCCCCATAGCGGCATCGTTACCATCACACTTCCCTCCTTCAGCCCCAGTTCTTAATCTTGGTGTACTCCTTGTGAGGGTGGTCAACCGCACGCTTTGGCCCAACGGAGCGTTTGGTCACAGCATTCGCCGTGGTGTCAATGTTGACACACCCCTCAACATCCTCAGTCGAGCAAAGTGGCAAGAGGGTGTGGGTCTCCATGTCGCAAAACTTTCCATCAGATCCGACGAAGTCTGGTCCCCAAGAGGTGGCAGAGTTGCACAGCTCCGCGGCCTTGTGCGTTTCGATGGTAGGAGAGACAACAAGAACATTGTTCATCCAAGCTGTACGAGGACGGAGGGATCGCTTGCCAGATGGTGCAGCTAAAATTAACAGGCCCATTGGTTAGTACTGTTTCTCAGACGACATTATATCCATGGAAAAGAGCTTACCGTTTATGGGCGCCATATTCTCGCCCCAGAGGGTGGCGTCGCACCCGTGGTTATTGTCCACAGTATCTTGAACGTCGTCGCCATAAGCACTTGTCCTGAACTTCAAAGCCGCACTAGGGACATCTCCCGTGTGGTCCGCATCCACTTCTAAAAGTTAGCCTTTTACTTAAAAAAAAACAAGCGTGGACTTCAGAAACTTGAGAGCTTGCCCGTTAAGACAGGTTCCCAAAGAGTTTCTTGGGAGCGAAGACGATCAGAGGTTAAAAATTTATACATACACCATGTGCATCTAGGGATATAATCCACCTTTGGATTCGCGTCTGGGTCGATATACCCAGCGGATTCGGTTTGCATGTACCAATTCTGACCGCAGTTGTAACCGCTAAATGACAAAGGAGTTAGCTCTTGATATCTGAGAATTTTTCGAGTGCATTGAGTGCTTGCATGACTTACATGTCACCGGTCCATGCACCACCTTTGGTTGAGTCAAATTGAGTAACGGTTATCCATGAGACGCACAAAGCATTGTCGGTGACTGAAATGCCAGCATAGTCGGCTCGTGATCCAGGTGAGAAAGAGTCGATTGTTAGATCTGCAGTGCCGCCTACTTCGATGTGGGATCCGTCGGATTGTCCTGTAGAACAACTGGTTAGTATAATTTATGCTGGACGATAGAGCCAATGATACTCACCAAGGTAGTTGTTGTTGACTTCCCAGGCATATGCGGCCTGGATATTCCCGTCCTGTAAAAAATGTCAGTGACCGCCTAGATATGAGTGAGAAGTCTTGCTGGTTGTTACTCACCAAACCGGGGTTATCATCACCTGGGTTTCCCGCCTTGATTCTGATTTTAGCACCTTGAGCTGGTGGGTCGCCAGGAATGTTGTTTTGGAAAAAGGAGATGATTCCCAACCCAGCTCCGAGGAGGCCGATGGCGTCAACAACAGACATGATGAGGAATGCAAGTAAGGTGGAAATTGAATGTGGGTGATGAGTTTAAATTGACCGTGTTCCAAGTTACAGCTGCAGATGGTGATGGCGACTGATGAAGAAGCTCATGGACTGGACGAAGGCAAACGATATTTATATTGTTTCGCGGTCGAGTATGAGAACGATCTCTCCTTCCTACGCCAATCGTCTTTGCACATCTTTCCCAAATACTGAATAAATCCTCATCCTAGGGGTAAGTCCCGCAACGTCATCAAGGATCCTATGTAGCTTCTGCACCGCTGGGTTACCTTGAGCGAATGAATGCTAACTCTATACGCAGTCCATATGCGATGACATTTGAAAATAAAGTTGCAGATGTAAGCTGGTGGAGCAGCTGGAGACAGCGGGGCAATTTACCAAGGAAGGGCACAGTGCACTAGTATCACCTTCTATTTTGATCTAGTAGATGTACAGGGTGTAGAAGTGGATAGTCTGTGCAATAGTCTAAAGAAGGTCGGGCAAGGCTTCGCATGAAAACGCAGACCCAGTGTTTTGTAATAATTTAACAAGATCACCATAATGAATCAAGTATTGGTATGGATAGTAAGCACTATGGAAGCGTAACATAATTGCTTTTACTCTCTGCTAAGTCAAGATCGCTCAAGGCTTGTACGCAGCTTGTAGAACTATTGCCATGTTGATCAGACTACCTTGGCCGAAACAAGGGCCGGATGGAGATCGGCAATCGCGCTTACATGGGGCAACCGTGAACCGTTGGGGATTGCTAATAGAAACTGACTGTTCCTATGATCAATCCCCAGTCCAATAAAAGTCGATCTTCTTGTCATGGCATTGATCATCTTTCACGCTGTTGCCAGGATCACAATCCGCTTCAGTCCGTTCAGAAAAAAAGGTCCGAAATATGTTAGCAACTGGCCGTTCTCCTATTTTCAGTTTTTCGAAGGATTCTCTCCTAACCATATAAATCAAAGATCTTCACATGTAGATCTTCTTAAATTCAGGTTTTTAGGTTGTGATGACACGGCGGCGTCCGCGCCGTTGGTTTGTTTACCGCCATCTGCGAGCGGACCCGCTCTGGGCTTATTTGCCACGAGTTCTGAGAAATGTATCCACAATAACCGTTTAGACACCACAGAGTTTATCACATCACCACAATCACTCCACTAAGCGCGAGTCAAAATTACAAGATAAAACACGTGGTTAAATTCTGACTAGCAAATCTTGAGCAACATCCAGCGTAAGTACTACCGAGTCAACTAAATAAGCCATTTGACAGTGTGACCAGTCGATCCTGATCCTTAGTCCCAGTTGTCTATTCGAAATGAGTTGGCCATGTTCCATCCTGGAAGAGTGGTAGAGACTTACTATCGCAAACGTAGCCGTTCATCGGCGGTGTTTGTCCAATGGGAGGAGAAACGTATGAGTAACAGTTGCCGGCGCAAACACCAAGGTGGTTGTCCCCCTCAGCGTTCTCTCTGAAGAAGCATTTACCTCCACAGTTGGCTGTACAGAGCTATTGTATTAGTCTTGCATATTCACAACGGTATGTTGGAAGGAGAAAGGACTGAGAAACCACGTACGGTCTTGCCAAATGCCCGAGACAGTTCCCTCGCCGTCCGCGCAATGGGGGAGGTCGTTTTGTCGGTGCTGGAGAGTAGCTGCCATGGCAGTCATGGCACCAAGGCCAGCAAGTAGGATGGTCAACTTCATGTTGGAAAAAGTGAAGATTGTAGGTCTGGTTGGGTTTTGCAGTTGGATAGGAGTATGAAGAAGAGAACAGGATGTGGTGATAGGAAGATGGACACTCCCTCCTTTACAGTTTATATAGTTTCCCCTCGTCGCATTCTCTATGAGATCTAGCAAGTCTGTGGGTAGGTGAGCGAATCAGTTACTTAGGGGGAGTAAGTGTTTAGCTTGATCCTTCCTACTTGCTTCCTCCAGGTCTGGAAGGTCAACTCGCGGCCTGCATCCATGAACCCACCTCGCAGGAAGGGGATTGTTGCTGAGCACTTCCGCTCTTGATGATCGGCTGTCGCGGCTGTGCCGCACAGCGCGTAAAAATAGGGGTACGAGGAGTACCTAACGGGCAAGCCAATTGTGATAAGACTTGGAATAAGTTCGACGAGTACGTGGCGGGCCTTTAACCTTGTTACAAGACTAGCCTGGTTAGTCATAGATCTACCGAGTGAGTACCGGCGCGGTGGGGCAAGCCCAGCTTATATCATCCGCGTGGCAATACTTGATACTGCGATAAATCAAGGCGGCTCGGCAGCGCCAACCTTACATTGCTAGTGTCAACAGTAAATAGTGTGCTGAATGTAGGGAGATGCCGGGTGACCCGGTCGATCGCGGTGTACGTAAGATAGTCGTGGAGTTACTACTATCGCTGACTGGACAGGCATGCGATCCTACGGACAGGGATGCAATCCCACGGGATTCGGTGAGACTCAGAAACACTGGGCTGACATCATGCGGAATGCGGGGAGCGCTACTTATGACGGCATGGGTAGACTAATTTGGATCGTCCCTGTCCAACACCGACTTTGACAAGTCGCTGTCCATTTTCAACCGCCGATCATTCAGGGTTAGTGCTCCTTAATGGCGCAGTAAGGTTACTTACAGTATAGAGCAATATCCGATTGGGTGAACCGTCGATGGTCCCGGTGGAAAGGAACCTCTCCTGCCAAAACCAAAACAGCAACGATGTTTCCTTGATGGGTTGACCTGTCAGTAGTACTATTTTACGTTTCTTTATCACCCCTCACACCTTTAATTTCTTTTTAACATCTTCCAGAGAGTTTGCATTGCACCAAATCCAAAACTTCAACGCAACTACACGGACACAATTCAGTTACACTATCAATCCATAATTTCAAAGCATGATGTTGCCCAAAGATTTCTTGCTTCTGTCCCTTTGGGTACTCGGGGCGTATGCGCAAAAGTAAGGAGCCCCGTACTCGCTATTGTTTATTCTTTCAAACCTCACGTTATAGTGCTAACAATTGTTTTCCGCCCTCAAAAGACAAGGAAATGGCAACATTACCGTGGCCTTCTTCCCAACTTCAGAGGAAGCGACCTGCAAACAAGACGACGTCGCCAAAGCCGTCTCCTTGACCACCGACAGCATCCCATCAGGCTTTGTCTGTTTTAACCTAACAGACCTCTTCACCCAACCTTCAGACAACGGATACCAAGAATTTCTGAAAGACGCCCAATTCACCACGCCTAACGAGGGAGTCAATTACACGTTAAGCAACCGCGGCTCCTACGTCGCTAATACCAACTACACGAATGTATGGTATCAGCAAGTGAATCAGACCGGTGACATCAAGGAAGGGGCAGACGGCACGTGGGTCTTCTACACCTACGCCTTTGCAGACTGTATTCAAAACGGCGGCGACGCCTTTGAACTCAAAGACTACCCTTGGTTCGAGACAAGCTGTCAGACAAAGGACGGAGGAAAGTGCCAACAGCTGCCTCAGTCGGTCAAGAGCTTTGCTATCGGCCCAGGCGACACCTACAATGCTATTCACGGGCAGTGCGAGGCATGGGCCACAATGGGAGGCGCCTCGGCGTTGAACCGTCGAACTTCAGCGTTGCTGGTCGTCGCAGCCACCATGGCGGCTTTCCTTGTGCTGTAGAGAGAGGAAACAGGTGGCAAGATTGAACCGGCGACGCTCACACGCTAGGCCGAGTGTCACTGACGGAAGTCAAAAGCAAGTGGTTGCTTGAGATATGTAGATTAGAAATATGGTGGTTGGCCACCAGCGAATACCCACTATTGTCTGTTTTTTGCCAATTTATTCATTTTCTGCTCGTGTATCCTTTGGATAGCAGTCTCAATCGTGCTAATAAACATAATATGAAAACTAATTTCCGTAATTTGTGAGCCGTAGGTCTGGTGGTGCTATATTACGCTACATGAGGCGGAATATAAAGCGGCGACAAGCAGTTTTGTAGTGTTGATAATGGCGGCCTTTGAGTCCAGGCCAGAAATATGGGTCTGTGGAGTACCCCTGTCGCTGAGGGCCCCACCTGTACCTTTTGACAGTCTATTAAAGTTGTCGATGGGATAGGTGAAAGCTTCAGGGTCCATCTAAAAGTTGACGATAACAATAGTGGCAATGAGAAAATTGCATACTACTCGTATACACTCTTCGGTAGTCGGAAATGTCTGTAGCCTAACCGGTTGAAAGCCTCTGCCGCTCCTTTCACTTGTATCGTCTTGATAGAAGTCCTGGTGTCAAAACACGGCATCACCCTTTTACTGCCCAAAAGTCTAGAGGCCAGGCTTCGTTCAGACACCAAGTATACAATTTCCGATGTCAGCTACCTCAGCGTAGATAGCACACCTAGATACAGCATTGTTTCGTCGCAGACAAGATATGTCTAAGTCGCTGGAACATCCGGAAGGTCTGAGCCAGTGGTAAAAATTGTCTGCCGAGACTGGGAGTGTCCTTGGGGGCGCAAGAAAGCAATCAATAAGGAAGCTCCTGTCAAGTGGGTCCTATATGCTATGTTTTGCTCCTATTTATCCTATTTATTTTCATATAAAGAAGTCTAAATCAACAATCTCATGTATGTATCATATATCCCATTGCTCCTTCCTAAATAAACTCAATAATTTACAACGAATAAAACTGCAGGTATCATAAAACCACTAAACTTAGGCCTCTCCCGTTGCCGGCGCCGGTTCGATCGAGATTGGGTTGTAGAAGAGCTCTGTTGGATCAATCTGGGCTTTGATCTGTTGAAGTCGTGGCAAGTTAGCCCCCCAGTAAGCCTTTCCGGCCGTGGCGCGGTCCATACGAGCATCCGCATAGTTTATATACATTCCCCAGTCAGATGCTGCCATATCAGCAGTCGTATTCGACACCCAATCGTTGAGGAACTCGAATCCATCATCTGGATATTCGCCGAATGATCTGTCGTATAACTGGATGAGGAATAATTTATCTCGGTGCGCATAAGACGTGAGTTTCGGATCAGCTTTCGAGACTGCCGAATTCTTTCCTCCGTGGATGTCAATCTGGAACCACCAGATCCGCGTCACGTTCCTTGCTGTCCCATACCAATAGTCAACGAAGTTGCCCGCAGATGTCCCATTAAGTCCCTTCAATGTTAGGCTTTTGGAATAGAATGTTTCATGCTATATTATTGTTAGTACCGAAATGACATCTATTAAGACTCTACATACCGTGTCGTATGGGTAGGTCACATCGACTTTGGCATTGGCATAGTGTTGTATTGCATCCATCCAGTCTCCAGTCTCTGCATCGGAGATAGAGCCCCCGGTTTTGTTCAGAAACGGCTCGAGTGCAGCTTCAAGTCCCGCCTCGTCTCCATAGAACACGCCTTCAACAGAGGCTGAGCGGGATGATCCAGCGAGACGCATATTTAATTCAGCCGGCATGGTGTTTTTTGCGTATGATTCCAAGTCTTCCAGGCCTGTCTGCGTGGTGGTTTTATTCCAGGGCAGGCGGGCTGAAAACCAGGTAACATTCGCCGGAGCTTCAAACGTCTTGAACTGGTAGGATGCAGCGATGCCAAAGCTCGATCCCGCCCCTAACATCGCCCAGAACAGATCCGGGTTCTGGGATTCAGAGCATTCAACGACAGTCGCATTTGCTAGAACCACGGTCATGCCTACTATCCAGTCCAGAGCTAATCCATGGGTGTTGGATGCCATCCCGAAGCCTCCATGCAGGGCGTGGCCTGATACTCCGACGCTTCCAATGATTAGCATATATAATTATTCGCAGTTGAGCAACACTCACCCAGGACAAGTTCCATGTGAGATAGCCCGATTCCCTTGTTCAAAAAGCTCCGTTGCCAAGTGGCCGAGCCTCGCTCCTGGAGCAACGGTGGCAATGTTTGTCTCCGTGTCGAGTGTGACATTGTACATGTGATCAAGCTGAATCACCAAATGCCCGTCCTCTCCCCCCAGCCCAAGCGATGCATATGAATGTCCGCCAGCCTTCGGGGTCACTTTGACGCCATTCTCTACTCCGCAAGATACAGCCAATTGGATATGCTCTGTTGTTGTTGGCACCGCTATGGCAGCTGGTGTGTACTCCAGTCGCTCGTTGAAAGGCGAGGCATAATCTTCCCAATCCTCTGAATCTGGTTCGTAGTATGGAATTTTTGCAGTTTCGAGGCAATCGCCCAATGCCGTGGTGTTTCTCTCCGGGTCTCCCTGTGCAAGCACAACCCCAACACCGAGACACAAAACGATCAGCGAAATCATAATATTGCAAGCCCTGGTAATTGTTCTATGGATATAAAGGTAAATGCTGCTTTGTTAGTCTTCGGAGTCGTAGCTGCGTCTGAACTTTGCATACAACGTTCTAGGTCGATCCGGAAGGCGTGGGAACAGCACAGATGAGAATAAAAGTGGAAGCTGGCATGCCTACTTATGACCAAAGGCGACTGAGGCCACGCCCTGCTTATGAACACCTTACCAGGTCCCATTCGTGACCGAGCGCCATCGAGTTATATGCTTCTGCATAATGGGCATATCTTCTGCATGATGGGCATATCTCGCCAATCGCAGTAGTTCGTAATGTTTTGTTTCATTATTATAGTTTCCTGCATTAGTTTCACATTTAGCCTTACCAGGGCTACAACTGCCTTCATACGTCCTTGAATTGCCGTGGTTGAATTAACCGTCGTTGAATTAGCCGCAGTTGAATTAGCCGCGACCTCGTCCAACCCCGATCTGATAGATGCTCGACGACAATGATGCCGTTTAAGGATACGCTTCCATTAGCGGGTACCCGCACAAGAGACTTTGTACGGGCCTTGCGGCGCGGTGGTCCGTTATGGGCCGATCTTAATGCGGTTGATGCAGGCACATAGATCTGGTGGGGATTTCCACGGCGGCACTTGACTGACGGCAGTTAAGCATATGTATGTCGCAGTTGGGGCGGTGATGGGGGAAGCAAATGTGATAGCGAGACTGACACGGGGCCGATGCAGGGAATTACATATGCAAGAGCTTGTAATATATTCAATTGGTTGGTATCTCTTTACTTATAGCTGCTGTCCAATGCTATGGGTGTGGGGCTTTATGTGCCTCACATAGCGATTGAGTAGTCAGAAGCTGGCCAGCACTCCCAAAACTACTCCCACAGCGGCGGGAGTCTGTCACTCCTTATATTCCAGTCTCGGAATACTTAAAGCCTCGCTTTGTTCAGACGCTCTCCGACGACCAGTCTCGAACTGAGAACATGAATCGTCAGGCGTCGGCGTCGGGCGTCTGGCCACGATGAGCCACCTCGTAGGCAAGACCGCGACTGCCTTCATCACTGTCATTTCGTATCCATAAGAGCCGCCTCTTTCAATCCCCCATATCCTCATCCGTGCTGCTCTCCCTGTACCCATATCCCGGAGCGAATCCATCTGGATCAATTATCGGCCCCAAACCGGTTTTACTGGCCGTCATCCACTCTCTAAGCTGCTGCTTGTCGATCTTGACTCTCTGTACGTCGCCCTTCCCTTTTCCAGCCGCAACAGCGATATTCATATGCTTCAGCGCCGCGAGGCAATCCTCCACACAGATCCACGTGCCCGCGCTAATCTCATCCAAGCTCACCGTCTTGGTTTTCTTCTTCTCCATGTCTCCCACGTCCAGTAAATATCGTGCCACTTCGCCGCTCCAGTATTTAATATAACTCATCTTCCCCAAGTCAGAGATGGGTTTCTCGGGCCCGCCAATAATCTTCTCTCGCCGGGATATCTCGTAGGATACCGCGATGAGGAGGGAACCGAGTCCTTTGTGCTGCCAGGGCGGAAACACAAGGATGCAGGCAAGATTGTTGTTATCCCACGACATCTTTTCCTTGCTAAAAAAGCCGATGACTTGCTCTTCATCTGTCGTGGGGTTCTTGTGGACGAGGAGTAGGTAGGTGAAGCCGGTGACGTCGAAGAAGACGGACTTGTTGTCCAGGAACAGCTTCGCAAATAGACACAGGTTTTGGCAATACAACTATAGTTCAAAGTCAGCTCAATTCTCTTCGGAGCAGCGATATCAGGAGCACCCACAGAGTCAACCTCCCCGTCCACCTCCCAGACGCTCCATCCACTATTTCCATGACTGTATATCTTCCTCCCCGGTACCATGGGTGCCGTACCGCCCCTCCTCCTCTCACACGCCTTGCCATGGCCAACCCATCCCATCAGCTCCTTGCTATACTTGAAGCAATGCTTACACACATAAAGCCGCTCCAGCATCTCCTTCTCATCCACCACCTCCCTCCCAACTATCTCTTTAACATGCCGGCTTGGATACCACGCCCTAAACAGTATATCGCCCAGCACCACATTATCCACATTTCTCTCCAGCGTCGGCGCAGGTGCAGCCGAGGGTTTCGAGGTCGACGAGCTGAGCGACGGCGTGAGCGACACCGCGCGCCTAGCCGTCGCAGTCGGCATAGCCCTAGACTTTCTACTTCTCTTCGCTCGCGGAGCTCTCGTCGCCTTTATCGGTGACGGGGCAGAGGCGGACGATGAAGCATACGCAGGCTGCTCTTTGCGCTTCGATTTCACCGGTTTCCGAGGCTTCGTCGTCGCATTCTGCGCCGCCCGCGTTCCCGTGGTCGCATTCGCCGCCGTCGCACTGCGGGTTCGCGGTGTGTCCGGCGCGGTGGCGCCGCGTTTACGTTTTATCGGCGCCATATTTGTGGGCCAGGGTGGAAGGAATTGTGCTACATGAGATTTGGGATTTTGTGAGCGACGATGTCGCGGTAGTGGAGCGGTGGATTAGGGAGGAGATATTTATTTAGCAAGCTTCTCCCTCTTGGAAGTGCTGCGCGATTGAGGGACTGTTTGGACCCTGAAAGGTAACGAGGCAGTCGCGTACCTGGTGTTTAGGTGAGGTACAGTACATTTCGTTCGCATACACGCGCGAGGCTGTTATGTGAGGGTTCAGCCTTGTTTGTTTTGAACGAAACTGATTTACTTGCCAATAATGCAAATTGACAGAATCATTATGGATGAGATTCCTTTATATCAAGTTATGAATCGTTAAGCTGAAGCCTTATGTTTATCGTTTTTTATTAACGTGGCTTGGGGACTAAACACTTTCTCACCGGGTTTGATGGAATATTATATGGGTCTTTGGAAGCAAAATATATCGAAGGGAAAGCTCTAAATCCATTACTACACTCCTTCGCGCCAACACGACGCGGTATGCATGAAACTAAAAGTGCCGGTTGGGAGTGACGCCTCTATAACTATCCTCCTTCACCCCTCCTATCCGGCCGGATTGAATAGCAAGACAATACAGGTTGTTGAAGTGTAATTATCCTCGTCTCTCGCCGTGCGCGTTGTTCCCGAAAACCGTTCGACCCATCGTACATCCATCGCCTTTCCCTTCCCGCCTAAAATAAACCATCTTACATGCCCTCAAAATCACCACCAAGGTCATCCTCATCCAAATCTCCGTCTTGGATCTCCTTTGCCATCTCGCGCTCGCGCTCGCGTGCCTCTTGGGCGTTCTTCAGCTCGAGCCTGTGTTGGTTCATTGGGAAGCGCATCGCCTATTATGGTCAGTGAATGGTCATCAATATTAATGGGAAATAATCGTACCTTGATACTCTCGTCGTGGAGGGCAAGACACGCACGGATACGGTCGTGGAAAGCCTCCCCAGGTTCCCGTGTAGCATAGACATCACCGATCTCTTTGCTCTTCATGAACCCTCTCTCACGATCTAGTGTAGCTTCTATAACACCATCTCTAATTGCCTTAGCAACGATGTACTCAGCTGACTCCTCGCTTCCCAAATGAAGGCGTATGCAGATGTCGCGGAGGGAAATGCGAGAGTATGACAGAGACATCATACGAATTCCTGTCTTGATAACATTCTGCCTGAGTCTAAGAATCAATGTATATGTGCCGTCACGTCGGAAAGTATCGCTATGTTGCTTGATCGAGGTCTCGAAGTCGACGAGGTTCCCAACACGGACTGCCTGCACAAGTAATAAGTATGGAGCAAGGGCCCTCTCGAGGCTTGCCATGCTGAAAGTAGCTCTCTCTGGGATATCTCCCATAAGTAACTCCACGACAAGAAGGAGCTTGGTTGCGGTTTGGGTAAACCCAGCCGCGCTTGGACTCGAAGGGGCCTTGCGGGTTGCAGCCGTCAGGTGCTCGTGTGCCTCAGTATAACGGAGCTGAATTGCCCGAATCCGTCCCAAATAGTATAGATATCTCGCAACCTGGTTGTTCGATGCGTTTTCGGGGAATTTCGTGTGGGATACCAAGAGATCGGCCTGAGTGATGTGCGAAGTTGAAAGGTAGTTTCGGAGTAGAAGAACGATGACTGTCGCCTGCGTATCGATATCTTTTCTGAGAACAGCAGTTCGTAGAGCGGCGAGAAGAGTTGGACGGAGAGTTACTACTGGAGAGTTCGGGGACGGTGGTAGCGGCTGCAGCTGTTCAGCAAACAACGAGAAGTAGAAGTAAGCCCGAGCGGCTAACGAATCCAGTGTGCGACGGTTGAGAGAGTGGATTTGCTCGGCCAGCTGGGAAGAGAATTTCGCTCCCTTCTCGTTCTCCTTCTGGTCTGCAAACAGGACTTGAACCAGAATACCCAGGAACACATCGATCTCTGGGATGATTTCCTTGGGCTCCTTCTTCGACCCGTTCTTCGCAGTCGCCTTGACGTCACCATCAACATCCACATCGGACGCTGTCTGCCTGCTGAATGTAGCATTCTCCTTATTCAAAGCTGCCAGCAAGTTCTTTGCTGTTGAGCTTGATGCAGGGTAGGTTTCCGTTATGACTTGTGCAAGGACATCGGCGCTCAGATGTTTGCGGACTGTGGAAATTGATCGGAGAGCTCTGAGGGTGAATCGGGCGTCGAATAATGCCACAGCCTTCTCTAATAACGCGAAGTCGTTCTTGATATCTGTTGAAGAGGCTCATGGTTAGCTTCGAGGCTAGGCCTATCGTGCACACGCTTCACGCTTCACTTACTTGCAATAGTCAGAGCTATCGGATCCACCTCAGCCTCCACTTCACCTGCTGCCGTCTCCTCATCCATTGCCACGTCTCCTTCAGCATCCGGAGGTGGTGGTGCCGATAGCTTTGAAGCTTTTGATGGAGGCACAACGACCGTCATCTCGTCTTCGCCCTGGTTGACCTTCTTGCCCTTGGCGCCCTTCTTCGATGCTGGAGCATCGTCTTTCATCTCAATATCCCGTGTCCCATTCTCGACCGGATCATTGCCGTTTGTGTGAGGAGTTTTGCTGGGCATATCGATGTCGTCAGGAGTGTGTCGAGCACCTTGCCGTTGGTTTTCGGTCGCGTCTCGCGAGAGAGCTCGTCGTTTGCGAGTGGTTGAGCGAGCTCCAGATGGGAATTAGATCACAAACCGGAAGGCTTGTCTTGCGCGGTGTTTGTTTATTTTCGGTTGTCGTTGGTTGGTCGGGTTTGGATGGGATTCAGTAAGACAAGTCTTCCGTTGATGCTTGAGGTAATCGCAAGGCAAGGTAGCTTCGTAGCCTTTGAAGTTAGGCGGCTCCGACCAGAAGCGAGAGATGGACCAGGCTGCTGACGTGACGACAAAGTCACAAGGGTTCCCCAACAACCAAAGTAGACACTCGCCCTACCAAAGTAACAACACCACTCAATTGTAACGGGATTTGAGATTCGAGATTCAAAATTACAGAGTAAACAATAGTATATATTTATTTTAGATAATCTACATTGTATCAATTTGGTTAAATTATTAATCACGGGATGAGCTGGCAGTTGTCACTTGTCTCGCCGAATTCACTCCCGATGTATCACAGAGAGTGGCAAAAGAACATCGGAGTCACATCTCCAAATCGCGGAGTCAGCCAGCCAACAACTGGTGGAGCCTTGTGAGCCTTATAGCCACCCCACCCTCTGTCGACTGCCGTCTCTCTCCATTAACCAACATTCTATTCTTCACATTTCAACACATACATCTCCTGAAATATACTCCTAAGATGTCAGAAACCGACAGTCGGTCACAACAACAAAGGTATGCTTGCCGGAACCTTCTCTCACCCACCAGATACTTACGGGTTCCAAGTCTCACCGCCGCCAACGAACACCTCTCACTGTAGAACAAACAAAACCTCTTATGTCGCCTCATCCTGGAGTGCCCGTTGCTTCTTGGGACTTCGGTCCCTGCATCGAACTGCTGTTGCAGGGCGTAAAGTCCGACAACGCTGGCTCATCGCCACAGCTGAACCGTGCCTCTTCGACAAACATACCTTCCAGAAACCAAGATGTCGCCGCCAGAAACACTCCAAGCCTGGGCAATTTCGATGCCATTTTCAAACACCTAGGCTCTGAACCCATCGACATCCCGGCCAAGGCCAACCATCCATCCTCTTCGGACGAAACATCTGAAGATGTAGGATCTTACTCCACCGCCGCATCTACGCCACCAGATGAGAGGCCCGAATACTTTGACCCATGCATGACACCTAAGGCAGTCAGGGCAGATGAAAATGTTCAAAATTATAAACCAAAGCTGGGGCTGGATAATACTCCACGAAATACACACAAGAAAGTCGCCTCGCTCAGCGGAGCCAAACAACTGCCAAACCATACACTGTCAGCGGCCGAGCTGTATCGTCAGCTGAAAGTCACCCGAACATCAAATTCGACAGTTCAATCCGCAGGCTTCGGATGGGTGCCAGACGATCTTCCTACTACGCCAACACGGAAAAGTGAACGCCTTATTAACAAAGCGAAGAAGTCCTCGGCTGTGGTTGATGTCCATGCGACGCCAACACAGTTTTCAACAGCGCGGGCTGCTGCAGTTAGCACTTCAAAATCAATGGGCCGTCGCCAGAGCTTACCCGCCGATACTCCACGTATTCTGTTGGACCCTAAGGTGATAAGACCTCTACTATATGCATCTCATGATACGAAGAAGCTCAGGATTGCTGAAAAGCTCATGCTGAGATTCGGAACAACTTCGAGGACGATTGAGGACGACCTCATCGGCGCTATAAACCGTGTTGGTGGAAATGAACGTCCAGATGGCATCCATGTGTTCGTTGATAGCTCTAACATCGCCATCGGATTTGCGGAGGCCCTCAAACGAGCAAGGGGAATGGACAAAAACGAATTTACGAAGTTGCCACCGCTGGCATATCATTCTCTCGCCATGATCATGGAACGTGGCCGAGGTGTCGCGAAACGGGTTCTGGTGGGATCCAGCCGAGATAATGTGCGATTGGATTACATGTACGAAGCTGCCCTGTGCGGCTATGAAGTTTCGGCGCTCGAGCGCGTGGAAAAGTTCAAGGAAGCCAAAGAGTCGGATATTGAAAAATATAAGCGACTAAGAAGAGCCAGTGCCAACAACACTTCTTCTGGCAGTGGCGGCGAGGCACCTCTCAACGCCTTTAAAACGGTTACTGAGCAAGGCGTGGACGAGATTCTCCATATGAAAATGCTGGAAAGCATGGTCGATACGGATTATCCCACCACAATGGTCGTCGCCACCGGAGACGCTGCTGTGGCGGAGTATTCTTCTGGATTCTTCAGGAACGTCGAAAGGGCTCTTGAGCGGGGATGGAAAGTCGAGATAGTCGCTTGGAGGCGTAGCATGAGCTATGCCTACCGCGACAAAGCATTTATGAAGAAATGGGCGGGGCAGTTTACGATAGTGGAACTTGACGACTTCCAGGAGGAGTTGTTGGGCATCTATACGAATGGCCCTCGCACATTTGACGCGTCGATTTTTGTGTAGCTCTGAGCTCCTGTGTTATATTTTTTACAACGCACAGCGAGCGATCTGCTGCAGTGTTTCGACTCACTCATCGGCTGCTGTAATAGGCGCGGATGAGTTGTTGGATTATACTGTGTGATATAGCGGATTATGCCATAGGCTGGGACCTGGCAAGAGCATTTGATTTTTGTTTTTGGAGGATTTAACTCCACAGCGTGATACATTTTGGATGTATCCAATGATTGGCATACTGAAAGAATGGGTGGTACAACTGTAATATAGAAAATTCTATGACACTATTTGTCCACCAAAATGCGCTCCAAGAGTGTTTTTATAATTGTTTTGTGACTGAATAAATTTTTGACTAATTGTGATTTAAAATGGAAGGTTGAAACAAATTAATATAATATCATCATATAACGTACATGTATAGCGAACCGGCCAAACAAGCGAACCGGCCAAAATCACGCAACTACCCAACCCGCGCA